>SJYT01024321.1:124631-142831 GCA_006410635.1 Cephalophus harveyi
GAGCGGCGGCAGCGGGGCGCGCCGGCGCCCGGGGACGGGCGAGGGCGCACCGGCCCGCGCGGGGCTCCGAGCCCGGGGCCCTTCGGGACGGGGCCGGGGCCGGGGACGGCGGGGCGCCGGCCCTCGGGGAGCGCGGAGCGCGCGCCGGCGGCGGCAGAAGCGGAAGGGCCGGGACCCCCGAAGCCCTCTGCGCAGTGTGAGCGCTCCGCACGGGAGGGGGAAGCGCCCCCGAGGAGCCCGGCCCCCAAAGACGAGCACTTCCCGAGCCCCTGGGGACCCGTCCCCCTGCACTGGGCGCAGGGAGACGCCAACGTCCCTCACTTCCGAGCCGAGAACTCGCAGGAGGGAATACGTGGCCCACGGTGGCCGAGTTAAGCAAAATTTGGGTCACTTTAGACCTGACTAGTTAAAAGTTATACAAAGGAAAAACACGCCACCTTTACCCCTGGTGAAAGACAGTCAAGTTGGGGGGGTGGTTAATACCTGTGTTGTAGCAATAAATACTTCTGTAATCTAAGGTAAATCACCCCGGCAGATCAATGGTCATTAGCACCCAAGTATGATCCTCTTATTTAGATCATCTATTAAATGTAGTTCCCATGAAAATGAAGACCATCACAGCCTTGCCCGAAACGGGGATGTAGCGTTCACCGTTGAGGCTTGAGTGCTAACACCTTAAGACCCTGAAGGCAGTTAATCATTACACAGAAACAAAAATGTTGGAATTATTTTTTCAGAATACACTAGGAGGGAAAAGAGAAAAATCAGTGAGATAAACATTTTGTTACACATAAAAAAGCAACAAGTTAGCGCAAGTACTGAGATAAGAGGGAGATATGCAAATGAAGCTCTTTAAAGCTACCAATACACTCTCAGACACTGTCTACACTAGAAATCTTAGACAAACAGAAGGTAAAACAGAAGATGAAGGAGAGGAAAGAATGGCCTCCTGGGGAGGACAGGTTCAGGAGGAACACAGTGAAAATATATCACTCTAAGGGCACCCACGTTTCACCCACAAAACCAGAAAGGTTATTGAAGGCAGCCGTGAATCTTGGTGTATAAACCCAAACCTAGAGCTAAAGAATGTGATGATAAAACAGAGTATCAAAAGCAAAAAGAGAAAGATGAGGAAATCTTTATGAAAAAGCTCAAATGATACCGTATTTTCAAAAGTTGATATGCAGGAAAGTATGGAGGAGGGGATTTTGATTAAAGTATAAGAAACACAATCAATAAGGAAATGTATAAGCATGGCAACATGTAACACTGGTGTCAGAGTTGTTATTGTAGATGGAAGTACTTAAACGTTTTTTTTTAATGTTTGATATTCAGAAGAAAAACATGGATAACACTCATCTCTATAATGAGAATGATTTTTGCAATGTGATGGGTTAAATTGGGAATTTCCAAGATGTATATTTTAATAGTTGCTTCACACTGGTGATGCCTGACATGTTTCCCTGAAACCTGCCTGGTTTTTCAGTAGGGACTGCATTCTAGTATCACAGTGGATAAATTTACAAGCAATAGCAAAATCTCACAATAGAGTAAAAGCATCATGTACTACAAAGAATCATTCAGGCACGTGGAACTCAAATGGAGTGCTTGAAAGAAAGAAAGTTGTTGGGCAAAACAAAATTTGAAGAAAGAGAAAGGAAGACTATAAAAGGTTACTGAATATATCAATATTAAAACACTGGGATAAAATACTGTAAATGATGATTATCCCATTATTTCCACAAATAAGACAGAAAGCTTTCTGATTGCCTTAGCCTCCTATTGATGTGGGGGTTAAAATATTAATCTTTAAATTTGAATAGCAGCTTTTATCTAGGAATTCCAAGCTAATTCTCAAACACAAACATAAAAAAGTGTAATAAGGATGGACATGGCCTCGGAAAATGATAAAACAGAATAAATGATGATAAAGGCATCTAATAATAACTTTACTGCACAAATATAAGTCTATTCATCATATATGCACATTAATTTCCCTCAAGCACATTCTTTATTTCAGAACTATATAAGATATAAGCAAAAGGGCACAGAGGCGTATGCCCTCCAAGTAACAGTGCACTGGCAAACTTCCTATATATTATTTACTCTTTCAGAATACTCACTAAACCACTGAGTACTAACCCCAGATTAAAATAAAGAACAAAAGAAAAGTAATAAGGAAACTTCCACCTTCCCAGACATATGTGAAAAAAAACTACGTGATGGGGGGCATCAGTTTTATTCTACAAAGTATCTTAAGTTTGGCAATAAAGATGCAAGCCAAGTATTGAAAAAAGTTAAGATAAACTTTATAAATCCAGCTATGAGAACGGAAGACCTCAGGAACATGAAATATTACAAGTCAAATACATGAACTATTAAACATGTGGGTGTACAGTTAAAACAGTGCATCCATTTTTTATCACAGGAGAAGGAATTCAGGTTGGCTACACAAAGGTAGCAGAGATAAAATATTGTAACAGAGATACAAGATTTTTTAAAAACAATAACCAAAGGACTGCTGCATGCTTCAGGGGGCCCCACATCAAGATAAATATGCTGGCAGATATCCGGAAGCATTAAAGCACATTCAGAGTTCTGAATAGCACATACATTTGTAATAAACAGAGAAAGCATTTAGAATTTGAACGCTTTTAAGATACGGCAACTCCGCCAGTGACTGTGTTAGCAAAGCAATGTTTACTACCATAGCACTTTCTAAGGACATAGTAGGGTTTCTTTTTTTTCTTTTTTCATCTTTTTAAATTCAAATACTGTTGGCCATCTCTGCACACTCTTAAAGCAGCGCATTCCACGTGGCATATTGCTCTTTTTGTCGCGTCGCCTCCTTGTTTTTTGGCTTTAGCTGCAGGTGGCGTTTTCCATATATGAATTTCTGGGAATACGGTCTGTGCTGGCCATATAAGGATGCCTCTTTGAGCCATATGTTCTGCTGTCATGTGTCTCATTTTGTCTGTCTGGGACGTCAGGGCTGATTTCCACATCGTTTCTTGAATGGACCAGATACAAATTTGTAAGAGCAGAGAAGGGGGGATTAAAGAAAAAAAAAAAAAAAAACTGGGGCTGGAGCCCAAACAACTTTGTCAAAACATACATTGGAGAGGAAATGCAATATCCTGTAAACATTCACAGCCTCCTTCTCACGTCTTATCTGTGACTGACATCATCACAACTGCATAGCTCGAGAGGGGATCTGTGCCTTCGAGTTCAGGAGTCTGCAGCATGTGTGTGCAGCTGAGCTGGAGGTCCCTGCGCCTCTGGAGGGACCCAGAGTCCTGGGTCCTGCAGCCAGCCTGACCCGGCCTTGAACCTGGGGAGGGGGCCTTTCTCCTTTAGTGAATCAACAGGACTCGGATTAAACTTTCAGGCGAATCACGCAGGAAGGCCTGGTCCCCAGTTTACACTCTCATAGCCTCTGGTACTTCTCCTTTGTCGCAGTTATCACCAGTGAACAATCTGGATAATCACTGGCTTAATAAATACCTTGCATCAGTCCAGTTCAGTCTTCGCGCCCCTGTGGACTGCAGCACGCCAGGCCTCCCTGTCCCATGCTGGACTGTCATCCCTATGAGAGCAGAGACTGTGTCTTGCTCACTGCCCTATGACCAGGGATTCATACCGCATCCCTGCAGTGTTTACATTCTGAATAAATAAATGAGAGCCAAAGGCTCAGTGTCACTTGCAACCAAATTCTATGGCTAACTGGAATGACAGTTCCTCTTAGAGACTATGGAAGTGAGGTGGAGTGAACGGGGGGAAAGTGGCTGTATCGCTGAAATGTGAATTCACTGGAATTATGTAACATTTCCAGTTTAGTTCCTGTCACACATCAAGTGATGACTGGCTATCCTATGAGACAGTGTGGGTTAGAGAACCCTTCCACCACTGCAGAAAGTTCCGTCAGGCAGCAGGGACCTAGAGAACTTCTACAATAGACGACTCAGTAAATCCAGGATCTCGCCTGGAGGAGTCTTAGAGGTGCTGGACAGCTTCCAGACATCCTAATGAAGTCCAAATTGAAGTCCTTTTCCACTTTAGAATGGGCCCGTGGATCTGTAAAGCTGCCTGGAATGAGACGTGGGCAGTGCTGCACACAAATTAAAGACACCTTTCTAGACATATCTGTATGTGAAAGGGTCTCAGAGTACGTTGGGAGTAACATGCATTTACCCCAAAGGCTGCTTTCCATGAACATTTCAACAGCTCGCAGGTGAAGCTGAAAACCACAGAATCATTCCGCACCCTCTCCCACCCCCACATTAAAAAAGCAGAGTGCCACTAGAAATGGCTTTTTTGGAAGCTTTAATGTAGGTATCTACTCAGACCGGGAGGGCATCCAAATACCAAACAAATAATGGTGTGCTGCAGAGAATCAAAGCAAACGGCTTGAATAGGTTTCAGGAGAGATAAAGGAGAAATCATAAACTCTAAACATGGGGCCTAAGGTTTTCGGGTTTTGTTTTTTCCCTAATATGTGGGGTTTCGGTTATAGCCGGACTGATAGCGATCAAATGTTGTTTCCTAATTACTCTAAGGTGAATGTAAATACCCACTGGTAATCTGGGTTATGGTTTTAATAGACAAAGGTCACTATTAAAGCGAAGCAAAGAAAGGCTGATGTTTAAGCTAGTTTGGGGAGAGTGCACTGAGGTAAATGAATAGCCGTTAGAGTTGACTTCTAGAACCTGGTGAGATATCTTGGACTTTGAAATATTTGCAGTGCTTACATTCTGAATAAATAAATGAGAGCCAAAAACTCAGTGTCACTTGCAACCAAATTCTATCACTAATTGCAATGACTGTTCCTTTTCGAGACTGTGGAAGTGAGGTGGAGTGAACCGAAATAGTACCTCTTTTTAAAGCAAGAATTTATTGGACAAAATTTTGTATCTTCCTTCCATAGGTATCAGTATGGACCACAACATTGACATGCACAATGGAAATAATCCCATCAAAGTTGGTTCTCTCTGCATAGACCTTGGAGAAGGAAATGGCAACCCACTCCAGTGTTCTTGCTTGGAGAATCCCAGGGACGGGGAGCCTGGTGGGCTGCCGTCTATGGGGTCACACAGAGTCGGACACAACTGAAGTGACTTAGCAGCAGCAGCAGCAGCATAGACCTAACTCCAAAGCTGAGTAGGGGTCAGGTTCCAATAGCAACGCTGCTGAGACCCCCGCATGCCTCTGTATTAGCCTATGTATTAATAGCTATCTCCAGCAGATCCATTGAGAGTTTCAGGCTATCTTCTTCCCCCATTGCTTCTGGAGAGCAGGGCCTCCCTCTTCTCTCTTGGGGACCCCGCTTCTGACACATTCTTTGATGCGGCCTGATTGTACCTCTTCTTTCCAAAGCCTCCTCCAGCTATTAGCTACTTCCTCCTCGATGCCCCATCCCACCCCTGTCCTCCAAGTGTAGCATTTTATATTTGCATGCCTGCCCTTCCCAACTGCACGTCTGTCAACATCTTGAGGCTGGACTCCTGTCTGTATTCCAGGAGCCTCTCACAGTGCCGGCAATTAACAGGGAAAGGAAGCCAAGAACTGTTTTGGTGAGTGAGTGCTGGTAAAAATCTTAGAAAGCTTCTTGCACTCTTAGGCACTGAAGCCAAGGATAAGATCAGAAGTTAGTTCAGGGGTTCCTCAAATCTGCTGCATGTTAATATTGCTTGCTATGTCAACAGTCCAGATACCCAGGCTGCACCCCATTGCCAAGGGTTGGAGCCAGCAGTTGAGAGTTTCCAAGCTGATTCCAGTGTACAGCCAGGTGTAGCATCCCTTGGAGTAGGTAATGTGTTAGAGACAAGAAATCAAATATACCTGTCAGGACATCTTCCAAGGGCATGGAGATCCTGGAGTCACTTGGAAAAGTTAAGGCTCTTTTAAGAATCAGAGCTTACCCCACATTTAAGAAATTTATGTGCAGGCAAGCTACTTGTTTCAAATTAAAAAAAAAAAAAAAGAGGGAGCAAGCTATTAGATCATTGATTTGGTGAATAAAGTCTGCTGTTTGAGGAACCATGATAAATTAGCATTTGGGCACTGGCTTGAGATTTACACGGGTGCCAGAAATCCTGTGCAAGTGTATGATTTATCATCACAGACCTAAGAGACTAGCCACAAAATTACACCTGGAAGTAAAGCTCCAAAACCAGTCTGTTATTTACTGGAGCCAGAACCATCCTGGTTTCTCTAATTCTTTTTTTTTTTTCCCCCCAACATAGTTGAGCAGGCTTTTTCTCCCAGAAAATTTCAGTCTTGAATGGGATTCCCTTCGAAACAGCTGAAACCATTCAACTCTTTTCTGGCCCTCGTCATGGCACTTGAGCAGGACTGAAGTGTTCACACCGTCTGTGCCCAGGAGCCGGTGCAGGGCTCCTCACTGCTGTGCGGCGCCCCCAGGAAGCCCACGGGATTTTAATTCTAATTCCAGCGAAGTCGAACAGAAACTGTTCTCAGTCAAGACAGAGCAACCAAGTCTTCTTGGTGATGTCAATGACATTCTAATCTTTCCCGGCTTACCTGAAGGGAAAAGCAGTTTGAGGTTGCAACAGGCCTGGATGCTGGTCCAGATTGTTTTGGGGAAAAGGATCAAGCAAGGGCAGTATCAGATACTGCACCGCCGTGCCCACCACCCCAAGCAGTGGACAGGGGCCATCACTGAGGGAAAGAAGCCCATTCACTGGGGGAAACAAGTGCAACACACCTGGACAGTGTTTAACACCTCTATAGCGCTGGAAACTCACTGAAGTAGAGGAGGAGTTCCATTCAGAGCTAAAGCACGTTCTCTTTGGGATGACCTGGAAGAGACTGTGGCACTGAGCGCACAGCAGCGTGACTGTGATCAAGGCCACCGAACTGTCCGCTTACACACTGTCCGAATGGCACGGGGCACGGCGCCTATCTTTTACCCCAATTTAAAACTTTGAAAACAACAAAGCTAAAGGAAAACAATCCCCTATTCCTAAGACTGGCAGATGTCTATTATCATGAAAACATCATGGCATGCAGACGACAGTAAGCTGCAACACATTGACAACTGCCTCCAGCCTTCCACGGCTTTGCCCTGACCCGCCAACAGCCGTGGCCCAGTCTCCGCTGGATGATTAATTCAGACGATGATTACCCGACCCAGGGATAATTAACATGGGTTGGTAATGAGAGACCCAACATCCCACCCAAAGTAGGTAATTTGATGGTCCTCTGATGCAAGAAAATGGTTCTCTTTTCAGATTTTCTTCTATATTCTTGTATCTTAGCAAAAGAAGAGAAAGGAGGGACAAAAACCAGGCCTTCCAAATATCCAACATTCAAATATCCAAACATTCTATTTGGATATCTTTCAAGCAAGTCAAAAATTAACTACACTCCTGAGACAGCAGACAGTCCCCAGGTGGTGTCTGCAGGACCCTGACGCTCGCCGCAGTCCAGTCGGAGGCGTGACAACTCCATGTAGGTCCTCGATGCAACCATCTATAAACTCTCCATGTCAATATTCTAGATTGCACTTATTGATAAGAGAATGCATTTTTAGTCATAAGCTCAAGAGGCTTTCAAATTTATTTTTATCAGTCACTTTTTGTGACAGTAATCACAATTATTTATTTCTGCATGCTGCTGCTGCTAAGTAGCTTCAGGCGTGTCCAACTCTGCGACCCCGTAGACGGCAGCCCACCAGGCGCCCCCGTCCCTGGGATTCTCCAGGCAAGAATGCTGGAGCGGGTTGCCATGTCCTTCTCCTAAATTTCTGCAGGCAGTAATCTGTAATGATATATTTTTCATACTGTACTGCCTGATACTGTTTCCTATCATCTGTTCTCACTGATTTTATATTAGAGACTTTTATATTAATGATGGAGTTTTTTTTTTTTAGTGTATTGGAAATTCATATGTAAATTGTATCTTCCTGAAGTTCATTCCTACATATATGTATTTTTCTGATGCTTGACTAAGGAATATGATTACACAGTAAAGCCAAATTAAGATTACAGATTTATTGGTCTAAAATAAAATACTAAATAAAAGAAAATAATTTAAAGTCTAAATAAAATCCTAAACAGTAGTTTTACAGCATAACTGTAGCTAAAGGATATCCAGCTACCTGTTTTGCCAGCACAGCTTTATTAATGTGTTTATTGTGGAATTTAATTCATTAGATAGCTAACAGGGACTATAAATACACATGCAAATTTCCAGCTGATATGAAGCAAAAAGTTGATAAATAATGCTGCGGTATAGCTTTAAAAACAGAAGTAGTGGGCCTTCAGGCTATTTTTTTAATCATTTATTTTTATTTATTCTGTAAAGACTATTTTCATTTGTATTTTTAAAATCTATATATAAATACACTTGGGAGAGAAACAAACAGCACATTTATGACAATTTTTGACGGGGACCAGCTTGTAGCTGTTTTGAGACGGTAACTGCTGTAAAGATGGACAATACCCACAGTTCTATTACTTTTGCAACTGAAAAACTACTACACATTCATATCATATTTAATGAAAATTAAACTTATCTCTCTGTGGAGGTAACAAGACTCTCCAAAATAACTTTTTAGTTCGCTCTGCACAAACGGGTTTTGTCTCTAAGAATTTATAACACCACAAGCTAGTGTAAAGGCATCTTTGTAACTGGCATACACTGTAGTTTGGGATCTAAACCAAATCCTGGGGTATTTTCAATAGATTTGGAAAATCCAATTGGTTGATCAACAACCTGGTATGAGTAAATGTATATATAATCTAGCAGAGCATGACACACACACACAATCCGCACATCACACAAGAGAATGTCACAGCAATCAAAACTAGTCAACCACAGCTTCCACCAGAAATTCCTTAAAACCCAGAGCCAGTGTGATAGAGCTCTCTATCAGCACACAACTCCTACAGAAAAGGATCAGTGACATAGCGGGAAAAGAAGTGGAGAACAGCAGAAGCCTAAGATTCAGGGGGTGTTTCTTCCTCTGCCAACTAGAAGGGTCACCCTTCGGGAGCCAAACAGGACCCGGTTCTGTATCCACGAAGTGATGGAAAAGACTCTGATCATCTTTCAGACCACAGAAAGTCTCTGCCCTTAAATTTAAGTTAAAAAAAATCAAGTTCATTTTAAAGAGAATACAAAGATATCAGGAAATTTCTCACATGCTACATTAGATGTTTATCTCTATATGAGACAGGTGTCAAACAAACAAATTAAAAAAAAAAAAAAGCACTAAGGCAAAGGGAAACTTTAACTCACAGATTCCATCTGTTACATCTGAATTCATGCATAACTGATTATCCATGACTGGTAAGTTCTTTTCTCACTAGCCGACCACAGTTTTCTAAACATTATATATTAAATCACTAGCAAAGTAGACTACATTTCAGAAACAGCAAGGGCAGAGTAAGAATATTTTAAATGAAAAATTACATGCTGGTTAATAATAATACAGCTGACCTATGTTTAAGGGAGAGAAATTTTAATCATGTGCATATTAAATATTAATAACCTATTCTGTTATTGTTATAATAAGGTTAAGTAGGCTTCTCCATGCTTAAGGAAAGAGGGAGAACTAGGAATGCATAACTGTACAAAGAGATACAGAGACGGGAGACAGACAGAAGGAAAATGTGTCAACAATAAACGAGAGGAAATGAAAAAGAAGGAAAGGATGACGGTGGAAACTAATCTCTATGTGTCATTATGACTGCCAGCGTACTGGCAAGGCGGCAGCATCCTTTTATTCCAATTTTAATCATTTCTGAATTTTAATACCCGGCTCCTTTTGTAATTCTCCTGGCATTCCCCATATGCCTCCGTCCTAGCCAAAACACCAGTGTAAATTAAATGGCAGGCAACCACACCACTGATGTAGCCTCCCCAAAGAACCTACCAGGTGACCAAAAGCAGAAAAAGGTATGTCTACCTTACATCCCTGAGGACCGCCAGCCAATTAACTGGCTGAATGTTCTCTATTTTCTCTAATTTTGTAAAGAAGGACAGTAGTTGGGTAATCTACAGATAGAGAATCATTAAAAGAATAAAGCAAGCCAGTGGTAATACAATAATCAGTGACCATCAGGGCCTGGAAAAATGAGTTTGCTCTCACTGGCACTAAGGAGCATCACATGATTATTTAATTACAGCTCTAATTTTTGTCTCGTGGATGGCAACATATCAACAATTAATAGGGCAAATAGAGGAGACTGTTTTTAAAGAGACAGAATGTGCGTGGTCCTGGACTAGGTCACACAGCAGCCTGCTGCTTCAGAAAGACTTTTCTTTGTGTAATTAAACAGCACTGTCTTGCAAAGAGCCTCACACGTGGCAATAAATTTAAAGAGGAAGTGTCTTTTTTTTTTTTTAAAGATAACTTTCTTAGAAGGCTGGCAACTTTTCAGAACCTTTTAGATGCACCTAACCCAACCCCACTGCAATGCGAGCATTAATTGTAAGGAATAGAAGGAAATCATCTTTAACATAAATACCCTAAATCTCAAAACAGTGTTACACAATGGATATAAAAATCCATTTTATATATAAGCGGATAGAAAAATATCTGTTATGCAGTTAATCATGGCTGATATTCATCCAGTGAGGCCCTGGAAAAACATCACTGTCGTGGGAAAGAACAGACAGAGGTCAGTCAGACGTGGGCTGCTTAGCGCACAGTATTTTTGGCCCTAGAAGATCAGAAGGACCTTTACCTGGTAGCCTGACTCCAGGGACGCAAGAGCAGGCTGTGAGCACCACCCCACACCAGAAGACCAAAAGCCTCAACAGAGACCCTGCCCCACCCTCAAGGTCGAGGAGGAGGAAACAGACCCTGATTCTCCTGTCCAAAAAGGGCACAGCACTCAGAGGAGAAAACCACTCAGTTATCCAGAACACGGGCGCATGTGCAGAGTGCAGATGAAGTGTGCAGGTAACCCCAGTGAAAGAGAAGACGGGAGAGAAAAGCCTTTTCCCACTAAACCATATCAGCACAAGCTAAGCTCACTATTCTGTTATTAATTTAGCAGATCTTTAATAGTGCGCTCCATGCAAGACAGAATGTGAAGTTACTATTTCCTGTAACACAGACATGTACCTTCCACTGATTTTTTTTTTTTTTTTTTAATTGAATAACTTATTGGAATAAATAGAGGCAGCAGCAGCTAAAATTTCATAAAGCGGGAGTCCCAGGGCATTTTTAGGCGCTGTGTCACCAGGTTACAAGGTCAACATCTCCAGATTAGCTGAGAGAGTTCAGAGAGTCAACCAGCTTGAGCTGTCTAAGGCAGGCTCAGTCCAGCTTTCAACCTCACTAGTTTCAGTCACCCATTGTTCGCCATGCCAGAAGCCAAGGCAAAAACCCAGGCTTTAGATTTGGAAAATAAGGTAGTCTTAGAACTATGGCTGTGATCAACTGCTCAAATGTATCTTATATATCATGCTCTACAGAACTGTAAGACAGCACAGCCTGGCTCAAGAACTAGTAACTAAAAAGATGCTACAAAGAGCATCAACTCAAAAGCTTTTAATGGCTTATGTTGGCCAAAGTCATCACGAAACAAAAATGTAGGCATCTCAAACTGCAGTGTGGGAAGGCTAAAACTGCTGAGGGACACTGATTTCTGAACCTACTAAGCAAAAGTGCTCAAGTCAATGCTAACACAGAGAAAGGGGAAAACAAGAAGAAAATTAAAAATCTTACATCCCAGTGAAAAGTCTAGAATTAAGTTACTTTATTAGAAAACATTCTGATAATTGTGGACCCAAAATCTGACTCCATACATTCTGAAAGACTATTCTGAAAAGAGTCTAGCAAGCAGCAGCTTGTATGTAACAGTATACATCATTCTTTTTTAACATGACTGTTAATATACAGTTAACATGTCTCAGAAAAGGCTATAATTAACTGTCTACTGCTCCAATAACACTAATAAGTGTACAGTATTATTAAAATACAATGACTCCTTGCAAAGTAAGGCTGTCATTTTTAAACTTTTAAGATAATGTTCTAAATTGGTTTTGAGTCTTCTTAAACCACCCCAAAGTGAGCCCACCTCTAAGAAAAAAAAAATTAAAGCATAATTATTAAAATATTATTCCTTCCTCTCACAGTCTGGAGAAATCTATTAGAAAGAACATCTAGGTATCATTTCAGTTGGCGAAAATACAATGAGAAACACTTGGATTATTTCATCAATTCTGGATGTCCTTTTAAAATTTAAAATTGTAAGCATTTGAATTGAGTGCTTTATTTACTGATAAAATAGTTTTATCAGTGAACAAGGAAAGAAAGGTTTGCTATATCAAAAATCATTACATAGTCCTGCTGTGAATCCCCAGTGATTTCCATTGTCTGGTTCACTGGATCAGGAAAACTCAATTGCATTCAACATCAAACAGCTAATTATGGAGACACCATATTCAGGACTATCTCTATTTCAAAAGATATCTGCATATACTAGGTTGTATTTTATTTATAATAATTATTACAATGAAATATTTATAACAGACAACCTCTTTTACCTTAAAGTCCTTAACACTGTAAACGTTAAAAGGCCAAATTGTCATTTGCAGGCTCTTAACGGCATATCAGAAACCATTGAGTAAGACTAGCAAAGAACCTCTAGCAATCCACCCTACTCTGCCCAGCTTCCTGGAAAACTGCATCTACAGAGATCCCCCTCTCACAGATTACTGAGTACCTTTTCTTTAAATATCTCAAGAAAGGAAGATGTAGTAATTCCTCCTGGGAGCTCTCCGCCACATTTCGCCGCCCAGAGGAGCACGCATGCTGCGAGTTTCTGCTGCTCTCTGGTTCCAAATCATCTCTCACCAAGAAACAGCAGCATCCAGACATGGAGACCTCCCCTGGACACTCAGTCCCGGCCTCTCCTGGGGGCTGGAGCCCCTGAGTCCCCGCATGGAACTAATAGGAACTTTTCTGGCACTTACCCTCCAAATACCAGAGGCTGCTCTCAGAATCTAGCCCTCCAGGAGAGCTCTCAAGAAGGAGTCTTTGATGAGGTGACAATGACGAAGTTGTCTCTGGCACAGCCAGCAAAGCAGAAGCATCCCCAAACGAGGTGGATACCAGTTGCCTGCAAAGCAGCTGAACCATTACTGCAGTTCTGAGGGTGCGTCACAGTCAGGGCATAGCTCTGGGCAGAGTCCACCCACTTCACCGGGTACAACACCCTCCATTTCCTGCACACCTGGGAGAAGGGGTCGGCGGGCGGGGAGGGGGGGCGCAACGCAGGTCCACAGACACCCGAGCAGAGGCAGGGCCAGGTGCAGCCTGCCATCTGCTCCTTCTGCAAGCGTCTCAGCTTCATTTGGGGGACCTGCACCCCTGAGGTGCAGCAAAAATTCATGTCATGATAAGCGGGCTCTCTAATGAGTGAGGAGTGCAATAAAATATTGCACAGTTAAAGGTTTTATCCAGCAAGACCGTTTCTCCACTGGAAAACTGAACCAACTCTTAATGTTTGATTACAAGACACTTCACTACCAAATATCAAATAATTGGACTGAATAAATGTCAGCCAAATCTAGGCACATAAATGCCGGGATACTGGTTAACTGATTTTCATCTCTCATAACTAAGCTGGGATCGCCACATAAACCAAATTACACCCTTGAAAGTCCATTGAAAGAGGTGATGAGAATTTCTATTTACGAACCTTCAGACAGCAACAACTGTGGAAGAGATACAGAATAACTTCAAAGCATAAAAATAGGCCAATATGCTGGAGAAACGCTAAGCTACTAAATCTCACCCTGAATATATATACACACAATCTGTATCTATTTACTCTGAAATGAAATATCTGATCTTAAAAAAGACTTTAAAAAATAAACAGCAAAAGGTACCATTGGCATAAGTTCAAAAGTACTAAATAATGTGTGTTAATGTGTTGATCACACTCTATGAAGACGTCAAGTTGAAATAGACTTACCATTGAGAACAGCACTTAGGAACGATATATAAATTACCACAGAAGACACTTTTTCTTTGGGAGGGAAGGAGAAGAACCTTGTGTAATAGATCTGATTTATATGCTGCATTAAGACCACATTCTGCTCTGATGTCAATGGAGTATGTGATTAGAGACTGACAACTGGGTGGACAGGCTGAGTGTTAAGAGCTACTTACAGAATGTCCTTGATAACAAGCATTTTCTCAAATTAATTACAAGTTTTGGAGCTCAACTTTAACTGTATTTTGATGTTTCCAGGGTCTCCAAAGAGAATGGGCTTCCAATTTAAAAGGAGAAACACCCAAATTTAGTATTGTGAAAAAGTTGAAATCCAAGGTTGGCTGCTTAAACAAAAAGATGAAGGAGGCAAGAATATTTTCAGAGGAAAGTTAATTGTACCAATCCATCCATCCATCAGTGTGTTTCACTTTATATTCACATTTGCAGATCTCCATTAAAAACTGAAGCATTCCATCTAAGGCTTGGAAGAGAAGACATTTAATCAAAGCTATTATCTAAGTAATCAAATAGTTGAAGTTATCTCTTTGGAACTTTGTAGAGAGTTTAATTTAGCAAACGTACACTTGAATGTGTTTGAACATTTTTGTCCTAGGTTGCTCTAAGATGACTATTTTAAGAGGCATGTGGCTTCTTTGGGGATTTGGATGTAACAGTTGAGGTATGTAAAATAAACATGTATAATATCTCTTTCAACTGATTCTTGCAGGACAGAAATGAGAAGATGAAATAACTTTTTTAAAAAGTTTAGCCACTGGGAAATGATAAGAAAACTCTTCTCGACCCCTACCCCCAACCAGGAAGAGTCTAAAGCCCTGGATTAGAGTACAGGTAGATATTAAAGTGGAGACAGGGCCATTATTTAGTGGTGACAGGAATATAAATACGTGCACTAACCTATAAACTGGTATTTACTTCAGGAAGGTAAGTAATATTTTTCCTCTGATTGCTGAGCTGTCAGTTTAATGCAGCGTAAATAAACAGTAGGTGCCTGCTAGCTCGAAGTAGGAAGTGTTCATTCCACACGAGGAACAGATTACTGAAGCCTGATGCTCATCGTGCTGAAACATAACTTTCATTTTACCAGAAAATACACCCTACCATGGAGGCTTTTCCGTGCCTGATCTATTAATTAACTTAACTCTGTTCTGTCAAAATGGAAACCAATTTGTTAAAAGCATCCCAGAGTTTTGGAGTTTGCAAACCAAATCAATTGGAAAAGCAAGAGAGATGACGGTTCTGTAATCTGATCACAAACGCTACAAATGACTACTTAATAAGCAGAAACTACACCAAACCAAAAAAAGACAAAGAGCATATTTAAATGGAGAATTGAATCCTCACGGTGACCGAATTTACTCAAAATCCTCCTCCTTTGCTAATTAAAAGCAACTGGCACCTTTTGTATTTTGCAACCGTGTGCTGCTGAGGTCTGTTCACTATGGATGCTTATTCTGCTCTCTGAAATAGCTAATGGTAAACCATTCATAAAAATCCAACCACATGCCTTAATTCTAATCAAAATACTACTGAACTCCCCTGAGAGAAGCGGCAAGTCTGGAGAGCAAATGATGATACCCACCCAAACAGCACTCATGTCAAATGCGCTTTTCTTCTCCTTCTTTATACACCACAAAGCTCTGTCGGCATGGAGCAACTCCTGTTCTTCTGTACAAGCACCAAGCAAAATATCTCCTGGCATCAGTTACAGTGGGAACTCACCTTATCTAAAAAGCATAAAAGGCAATTTGGGGAGGTTTCTGTTTAAAACCTGAACAAACTCTGATCATTAATCAGTGGATTGTAAAGGAATCAGAGGGGTTTGAAAAAATAATATTTTGACTAGATCTGCACTTGACTACAACAGGTTCAGACAGAGTCAGTCACATGCACTTACAGACTCCATCAGTCTCAAGGATGAAAATGATACAAGAGTCATCCGAGACGACACGTCTGAGAAGAAGAGGTGTTTGTGTGAAGGGCACGTCTGTGTATGGCCCTTTTGGAAATTTACAGAGCGCATGAAAAACCACCAGAGTGCCTTACAGAGTTCCTGCTGTATATCCATGTTGTGTTTAGCTTAACAGTGTTTGTAACCAAAAGGTTTTAACAATAATGAGGAACAGGTGCTTGTCACCTGACCTTTTAGGCCTAATTTATGATCCTCAACAAATCACATGAACAAAAATCATTGACGATCTCCCCCAGATATTTCCGTTTTTGCTAATTTAATGCAGACTTGCTGAACCATCACTCAGCACATCATCTTATTCAATCGCAGGTTCCTATAGCTGGCAACAGACTTCTGTACAGAAATAAACCAACATTCATGTTGTTGCTGTTCTCATTTAAGATGCTGTGAGACAAAAGAACTACTTTTGTAGATTATCAACCAAAGAATATATTAATTTATTACAACAACTGAACAAAAGGCATTCCTTTGGAATACTTTTACATACAAAGAACTCTTATTTATTACATATTTCAGCCTGTGGGAAAATGAAGAATGCATTGATTCTGGAAATAACTATTCAGACTTTTGGAAGTTCTTTAAGCCTGCTTTCTCGGCTGATTTTTCCCCTGCTTCTCCCCCTTGTCCCCCTCTGCCCCCCACCCCCACCCCCCACACATTTTAAGGCACTAGTACTTTAGGAGGGAAATCCCTATCTGCTCTTTTCTCATCCATCATGTGTATTCATTATTCAGAAAGGAATACAAATTTGAGCAGGGATTTTTATTTCTCTTGTATAATCTTGTTACAGTGTAGCCATGCTCAAATTTAACAACGCTTTGTATTTTATAGCTACTGTTTACATATTATGTATTACATATGACTGAACAACTCTACATTTAAAATATTGTTTCCATTAGGAAAAATATAAAGTAATAAGTGTCAAATGGAGATGAAGAATAAACATGCCTGGTATATTTATAAAATGCATAGCCATTTAAAATGTACACAAATAGGATACATATTTCGCTACTGTTACATTTTATATAGTATCCACATCGTTTAAAGTGTATTTAATAATGTGCCTAACCAAGTTAATTAAAGTATTTATGTCTGCTGATTGTGTTAAACACTTGGAGAGGTAGTGAAAGATACAGCCAGTTACTTCTGCTAACTAAAGTTGAAATTATGCACTTATTATAACCTTTTCTAACAATGTGAGAAAAACAGAGTAAATATATTAAATTTGTTTCACAACAGATGCTTAGGTTGTTAATATTTAAGATGCCTATTCATGCTATTCCTGTCTGCACATTTGTCAAAAATGTAAGCCTGAATGCTAATGTTTGCCAGCAGACTGGAGCAGCCAGTATATGAATGTGCTCCTGTTCTACTAAAATAATATGCAAAAGAAATAAAGGACTGCTGCTAAATCATAGCAGAGTACCACACAGGATTAAAGGTTTTCAGAGCAAACACCTCAACCTTGGCTGTCTCATCTTTTTCTTTTTTTCCCAAGCTTACATTTGACTGCAGAATAAATCTTAATTCCTGACATCTCAGAAAAATCCACTTTAGATTGGGTGTAAATTTCAATAAAATTTCAGCGGCGTGAATGACTGTCGGCGGCACAAACACTGGATTTCGGGACCTGCTTGGGACAAATCCTGACACCCAGCAGTCGCGTGTTCCTCATGCCTAACCCCTCGTCTGTCCTCTTGGGAAAGTAAGGTCCCCTGGCCTCCCAGGAGGGAACCCCAGCCAGTAGGGGCAGAAAGGTTCTCTCCTGAGACTAGGACTTGTTTCGTCTCTCGCTTTTCTCGGTCTCCTCACAACCATGTGGAGTCCAAGACTCCCAGCGATTGCCTGAAAATCCGGAATGCTGCGGAGGAAGTTCGCCAGGGTCCGAGTTGCCAACCAGGGCGCTCTGAGAGGCGATCCTGAGGTTGACCCTCGGAAGTGAAAGGTGCTACGCTCTAGTGGCGATCCGGGCCGAAACGTCTAGCAAGAGCCCCGAGCCCCTCTCCGTGGCTTCTGGGGGCGCCTGGGCCTCCAGCCCAGTGGGTCTCCCGGGTCCCAGCACGCGCCTGTCGCTGCCCGGAGCAGCCGCCGGCCGGCCCTGCCCTCTCCCCGAGGTTGTGCAAACCCGCGCCCCGCCGGCCCCGGAGCCTGGGCGGCGGAGCGCCCCGCGAAGGCCTCGGCACCCGGGCCGGGGCCGCGGGGGGAGACTCGGCGCGGACCGCAGGCCGTCCCGG
>SJYT01024321.1:146223-160229 GCA_006410635.1 Cephalophus harveyi
TTTAATATCCTCCCGGGGCAGCGCTGCTGCTTTTCATCCCATTGGCCAAAGACGCCTAAACTGAGGCCACTCGCTCCGAGAGCAGGAAGCACAAAGGGCAAGTGAGGAGGCTGCAATGACCGGGGGCGCGGGGCGCGGGGCGCGGGGACCTTTCCAAAGGGGCCCGAGACGCCGCACGCCGCGGGGGCTGCGTGGCCGAGGGCCCCGGGCCGAGGGGAACCGGGAACTCGGCTTGTCCTCTTTTCCTAAGGGAACTCACGGGTCTTTTGTGTCGTGTTGTCTTTGTGTGCTCAAAGTTAAGGAAATTGGGGAAGCGAGGTGTTTTTCTGTGTGTGTGTCTGTGTGTGTAGTTAAGTTTGTGGCTTGAACTGTCAAACGTCAGTTTGTAACAATAAGGACCGCAGAGGCGCCCCGGGGTATTTTTTAGAAGCTGCACTTTCTTGAGTTCCGTTCACTGAAGGCTGGCTCTCACGAAGCCCCGGTAAATAACTGTGCTTCGAGGGAAGCTCCCGGAGCAGGAGGCCGAGGGCTCCGATCTCCGTCCCGCCAGTACAGAGCACTGTTTGCAGGGAAGTTCCTGGAAAGTGGCTGCGGGCTGAGAACTCAGCCTTTCCTCAAAGCTCTGTGAGGTCCTCTTCTGTCAGATGTCTATGACTAAGGCACGCTGGGAAAATCCTGGTATCCTTGCCGTCTTGCTGTGTCTTTTACACGGTGGTTGAATCTACTTTCTAGACCTGGTAACAGGACATCGACTGTGCTGCATTTTTGTGTGGTTTTCCTAAATAAAAGGAGGGCAGCGCTTGTCTTCACCCTGGCTTCTGATATGCCCATTCTTTTCTATTAATGGGTATTGAATTCATTGGAATTGATCCGTCTTTTTCAGTTGATTGTCATTTTATGCAGAGTCGGCAATCCCAAAGACAGAAGAATGTAAAAAGTTTATAAATTGGTGTTCTTTTAGAAACCTGGCACCTTGCTTTTTAAGACACAGGTGCCCACCTCAGCTCCTGGTTCTGAAGCAAAGCAAAAAGGTGTAAATGATCCCAGTGGGCAAAACAAAATCAAACACGAGTGTTTCTTCCTGGACCACTTTTCTGCCTCCACAGGATCCAAAAGACACCAAATCCTTCTGCCTTCATTTACCAAAATGCTGAATTGCCTAACTAGTACCAATCTCTCCATCTGGGGATGACATCAGGTTTGGAATGGAAAGAATAAATTCTCAGTCTTTAATTACTGCTTATTAGCAATTTCTTATAGCAGGCAGCTGATTCTCCAATTCTGAAAGACTGAAATGAAGCTTAGCAGAAATGGAAATATTGAAAAAAAGGTTGTTTCTTCTCCTTTACATACTTTTACACTCCTCATCTACTACCCCAAGTCATTCACCAAACCCCAGAATTTAAGGCGGTAAACGAGGGAATGTTTTGCTCCAACCTTTTGAATTTGTTTTTCCCCTTGCAAATAGTCTTATACAGAGAACCCATAGGCACTATTATAGCATAGAATTATGTAATGATGGGTACAGTGCATGAAATAACATATCTTGTAAACTCTTATGTAAACCTTGCCCCCTGGCACATAGTAGGAATACATTAAATACTTACCCAGTTAAGAAGTTAATGAAATATTGAAATTGGCCACAAATTCAATAGTACAGGGCTAAGGGTTTTTGTTTTTTTGGAAGGAAGAATCATTTTGCCTGAAAATTATTAGGGTAGTACATTTGTGCTCCTTTTTTTTTTTTTTTTTTTTTTTGTTTTCGTTTTTTTTTAAACAAGTCCAAACCTAATTTAAATGGTTGAAAGACAAGTATATCTGAAACATATCAATCAGTTAATAATAATAGTTAGTGTCAAATGCTGACTATTTTCCTAGGAGGACAGACAATAAAGAGGACACTATTTGTGTCCTAAATAGTATGAGAAAGATGCAAAGGAAAAATAAGAGTATTGGCCTGCAAGGGACTTATTTGCTGGGAAAATTACATTAAATTCAGACAACTCAGTGGGTCAGTAAATGGCTTGAGACAAAGGAATATTTTAAATAAATAGATTTTTTTTTTTTTTTTTAAGACCAGAGGAAATAGGCATCCTGAAATTCCAGGTTGGCAGGTATTTTTAGAGTTAATTTGTTGAGTCAAAACTTTCAGGGCCATCCAAGCAAACATCTTGAGTGAAGAGAAACATGCCACTTATCTCCAGAGAGATGAGGATTTTGTCTATAGAGCACTTACCCCAGAGTCGAATTTAGTGTACACTGTATGAATGAACAATAACCTAAGTAGTTCATTCCATCTTTGTATGCTTTGTACATCTTTTTCTTAAATTGCACAGAATCAGTCTTCCAAAAATTTCCAGCTGTCAGTCTTAGTTCTGCCACTTGGCAGCAAACCAGAGCCATCTGTTGTATTAGTCAGGATAGGATATGTTATGCGGAGTAACAAACAGTCCCAAGAATCAGTGGCCGTGATGGCACAAGCTGTCTTGGTTATGCGATGTGTCAACTGCAGGTTGACTGGTCTGTTCCATGTCCTAGGGTGGCAGAACAGTCGTCGCCTTGAGTGTTTCATGTTGCTCTGGGAGAATGCAGATCACCCTGGAGAGTCTCATGCTGGTATTTAAATGCCGCGGCCGCAAGGCACACGTCTTTTGGGCTCACGACTCACTGTCCAGGACTAGCGACGTGGCTCCATGGAACCATCTCAAGACCAGCTAGGGCAGTCTGTCTTGGGCTCCAGAGTGGAAAGCGGTGGCACACAGCTCTAAGAACTGCTTTACCCCTGGCGGCTCCCGTCCACGTGACCACTCCAGATAAATGATTTCTTCCTGCCGCTCGGGGGCCCAGATGCTCCACTCTCAGGGCAGACGCTGCCAGAGAGGCCACTGGCCCTCAGCTCGCTGAATGCAGC
Organism: Cephalophus harveyi; assembly: GCA_006410635.1. Lineage (NCBI taxonomy): Eukaryota > Metazoa > Chordata > Mammalia > Artiodactyla > Bovidae > Cephalophus > Cephalophus harveyi. Next base: position 149,135 of record SJYT01024321.1, read on the forward strand.
GTGAGGACTCACCCCTCCACACCAAGACGTGGGGCCCCCTCAATGTTAAGTCTCTTTTACTTGAAATACACTTACTTTTGTTGTGTATGTTTCCTTTTCTCAAGGCTTGTTTTCCCTGAAAGGGTGCGATGAACAGGAACTTTTAAGAGCTGCTATCTGGAGATGTCATGATCATTATCAAACCTTGAATTTGGTTTCAAGTCATTACTTCCCTTATTTTAAATGTCATAATCTGGTGACACAGATAAAACGTTCTCCTGGGAGTGTCCACTCCTGCGTCCATTCATCCGCCTTTTTGTGCATTCAGTAAACATTGTGTGCCCACCGGGTGCCGGGCGCCGTATTAAGAGCTGGGGATATGGAGGTGGATGGTGGTCATTTAGTCGCTAAGTCGTGTCTGACTGTTTTGCAACCTCTTGGGCTGTAGCCAGCCAGGCTTCTCTGTCCATGGGATTTTCCAGGCAAGAATCCTGGAATGGGTTGCCATTTCCTTCTCCAGGGGAGCTTCCTGACCCAGGGATCGAACCTGCACCTTGTGCATTGGCAGGTGAGTTCTTTACCACTGAATTACCTGGGAAGCCCTATGGAGTGGATAGAGTCCTCCTTTTCAAGAAATATATTTTCCAACTGGACAAATAGAATTTTGAATTTTGATTTCTATTACAATTGCAATTCTGATAGAGCCACATAGTGCTGTGGGAACACTTGGGCAGAAGCAAATAACTCTCTGGTGGGGACTGAGAAATGTTCCACCAAGGCACTGGACTAAGTCTTGAGGATAAATGAGATTCCTTTAGGCAGGAAAGGAAGCTGGAGGGAGTGTCTTTCAAGCAGAGAATCCATCACGAGTCAGGGCCCCGAGGAAGACAAAGCTTGTCATTTAGTGAACTACAGAGAATTCACTGTGGCTGGAACAGGGGGTCTTTACAAAGGATGAAACCGAAGAGCTTCAAGTTGTGAAGATCCTCGAAGACATACTCTGCATAGATGTTATCCCATCCCTCAGGGGATTTCAAACTCTTACATCTCCCTTGGTGCAAGCATGAATGTAAATGAACAAAGCAGGTGGAGCTGAAGCCATCAGGGACTGTGGCAAGCAGGAGAAGAGGTCCTCTGTCTAAATGTAGCGGTCAGTTTGGCCAATGGTGCCGGATGTCAGACCTTCCAACTTTTAAAGAGAAGCTGCTGATTCAGATTTATATGAAAAATTAAAACACTACATGTTAAGGACTTATCCATATTTTAAAGAACACACACAGAGGGAAAACATGTCTATGGGTCAAAACCAGCTTAAGGACCCCCAGTTCCATGTCTCCTACTGCGTGAAACGGAGTCGTTAAAGCATATAAAGATAGGATGATACCATCTGGTCCCTCTAGAAGGATCACTCTGGAGGCAGTGTGAACAGGAAAATCCTGGAGCCCGGAGAGTCTACCTGATACTTCATAACCATTTGAGTGATGATAGGGTAGAAGCATGCTCAGTCACTCCACGTCAGACTGTTTGTGACTCCGTGGACTGCAGCCCGCCAGGCTCCCCTGTCCTTGAGATTCTCCAGGCAAGAATACCAGAGTGGGTTGCCGTTTCCTCCTCCAGGGGATCTTCCCGACCCAGGGATTGAGCTGGTGTCTCCTGCATCTCCTGCACTGGCAGGCAGATTTTCTACCACTGCATGGAAGCCCATGTGTGGGGGATGCCCAGTAAATATTTACAGAACTGATGAATGAAAGAGAAGACATTTTCAGAGGACGGGCACACGTTTTGAGTGCTCCTTATGTGGTGCCCTTCCTTTGCTAGACTGTTTATTTTTCAAGACCACAGCGATAGTTTATTTTAATGACTTAAAAAAAATTCTTGGCATATCGTTGTTGACAGTGTTGTGTCAGATTTAGGCATACAGTATAGTAATTCAGTTGCACGTATACATAGATTCATTCTTTTTCAGATTCATTTCCCGTATTGGTTATTACAGAATATTGAGTAGAGTTCCCTGTGCTATGCAATAGGCCCTTGTTGGTTGTCTGTTTTATATATAGTAGGGTGTGTGTGTTAATCCGAAGCTCCTAATTTATTCCTCCTTGCCACATCCATTTCCTTTTTGATAACTGTAAGTTTATTTTCAAAATGTGTGTGTCTGTGTCTGTTTGGAGACACGTTCATTTATATCATTTTTTAAAAACTTAATATATGAGTGATATCATATCATAGTTGTCTTTCTCTGTCTGACCTAATTTTCTCTGACAGATGGACGGATAAAGAAGATGTGGTATGTGTAAGCAGTAGAATATTACTCAGCCATGAAAAAGAATGGAGTAATGCCACTTGCAGCAACGTGGATGCACCATGATCTTTTCTTGATCAGATATGATTTTTCTGGATCACTCTATGATAAATATTACTGTTTGTTTTTTTTAACGCACAAGTCATTCAGTGCAGGACACAAAGATCACCAGCTGTCAGAAGAATATCTATTCTCTAGGACTGAACTTTCTGATCCTCTCACCCTATTAAGGAATGCCAGCTAAACAGATGGGTCTTATTCCAAGCCCTGCAACTGGACTCTCGGGCTCTGTGAAACTGTAGAGACCCGTTTGGATAGCTTGTGTATGTTTCTAGTGAAAACCAAGCTCTTTATTACTATCCATCAGAGTATATTATAACTCAGTCTGTCCTACCCATGTGCCTAAGACTGTCTCAATGTTGTTAATTTTTCACTTAAAAAAACATGAGTCCCCTGAACACTTCTTTCTCACAGCTTCTTTCCTGCTTTGAAACCGTGCTTGTCTGCCATTTCACAGTCAGCAGTCTGAAAGAACACCCCACACTCTCCCATAAGCGCCTGCAGAATCTTAGAATCACTGGGTACTCTTCCGTAAGGTGTGGCAGTGGCTTCCAGGGGCTGTTCCCCTGGGCACATCCAGATTCTCCAAGCCACTCAGCTCACTGGACAGTGAAATCTTTAAATTCTCAACAACTCACTCTACAAATTGTCATTTTTTAGCTCCACTTTCCTGAGGTTTAATCTCTATAGGATATATGTTCCGTGAGTTTTGAAGACAGTGGAGCAGCGTGAGCAAATTATACTATTTTCAGCAAACTTCAGAATAAATAGACAGGCAGAACAGAAAGCGAAGAGGAACTAAACAGCCTCTTGATGGAAGTGAAAGAGGAGAGTGAAAAGCTGGAGAGTGAATCTTAAAACTCAAGATTCAAAAACTAAGATCATGGCATCTAGTCCCATCACTCCATGGCAAATAGATGGGGACACAGTGGAAACAGTGAGAGACTTTATTTTCTTGGCCTCCAAAATCACTGCAGATGGTGACTGCAGCCATGAAATTAAAAGATGTTTGCTCCTTGGAAGAAAAGCTATGACCAACCTAGATAGCGTATTAAAAAGCAGAGACATTACTTGGCCAACAAAGGTCCGTCTAGTCAAGGCTATGGATTTTCCAGGAGTCATGTAAGGATGTGAGAGCTGGGCTATATAGAAAGCTGAGCACCAAAGAATTGATGCTTTTGAACTGTGGTGTTGGAGAAGACTCTTGAGAGTCCCTTGGACTGCAAGGAGATCCAACCAGTCCATCCTAAAGGACATCAGTCCTGAATATTCTTTGGAAGAACTGATGTTGAAGCTGGAACTCCAATACTTTGCCACTTGATGTGAAGAACTGACTCACTGGAAAAGACTCTGGTGCTGAGAAAGATAGAGGGCAGGAGGAGAAGGGGACAACAGAAGATGAGATGGTTGGATGGCATCACTGACTCAATGGACATGAGTTTGAGCAAGCTCTGGGAGTTGGTGATGGACAGGGAAGCCTGGCGTGCTGCAGTCCATGGGGTCACAAAGAGTCAGACACGCCTGAGCAACTGAACTGAACTGAACTGAGCCTTGGGTGTCTGACCACCTAGATTCTAATCCTGGTTCAACTACCTGTATGACCCAGAGCAAGTCTCCTAATTTTCTGCCTCAACTTTCTTATCCTTGTGATGGAGATAATAATTTTAACCACCTCCTCTGGTAAGTATATGCCCAGTGTTTCAACACAGCTGGTACTCAATAAAGGCTCACAATTGCTTCTTTTGTTAATTTTTTCATTATGAATGATTCTAGTAGAAAAGAAAGCCTGGGGTTTAAAGAGAAGTAAAATGAACTGACTGGAGTGTAAGTGGGGTAGGAGCAAGTCCCTCCTGGGTGACTTGCTGGTGTGCCGGGGTAAACAAAGCCCCGGAGTAAAGATGGCTGCTGCTTCTGGAATATTTATCTTTTTACCTAAATATTTTGGAAGAAATTCTTTTTCTGTTACATACCCTGGCACTGAACACAAGGTTTTGCATGCATTTTTAAGGAGAACAAGCGTCTTTGCGACTCGGACAGGGAGGCTGGGACCTGCGTGGGGACTGCCTGTGTTTCTTTCTGCTGCTCGGTTCCCTCCCTTGCTTTGATGGAAACGTTTGCAAATTTCAGACCATCCACCTAGTGGCATTTACCTCAAGGTGGTTAGAACACCTATTTTTATATGCTGAGAGTGCTGCCCAAATGCAGAATCTTTGTCATTAGTCAGTGTTCACAGTTTAGATGAAAAAATCAGGAAGAAATGTATTAAAGCAGAAGCTTGGGAAGGTCAAGTCACCAGGAGCAGAATTCTAGTCCTGGTTCTATAACTCATCAGCTCGTTTCTTGATGTCTTCCCAACTCTCATTCCCATGTGCCTAGAATAAATATGTGCTGCTGAAAGATCTTGTGATAGGCACCTAATCCTCATTATCTCAGTTTCCTAAACCATAAAATTGGAACAGCAGATCTCAAACTTGAGTGTGTCAGGAATTAGCTAGAATGCTCATCGAAATGCAGGTTCCTCGGCTCTAAGTCCGTACATTCAGGTTCAGTAGAAACAAGCTGGGATCCAGCAATCCCCATGGATTTGAGAAATGAGGGCTGTTAGGGGGAAAATCCAACTCAAACCTGAGGTGCTTACTTCCTTGTTCATTCTCCCTGGTACATATGTGAGAATCACACTCGCCCATACGCTGAAAATGCTGTGTGACGCCTGCTTTCAGCGTAGTGAGATCCAGCTGCTCAACCAGTGTCACCAGCTCTCTCTGTGGTTCTGCTTTCTTCTGTGTTAACTGGATTCTCGGTCTGATTGTCCCTTCACTGGAGTAAGCTACACTTCCAGGCGTCCATTCTTCCGACATAGGAACCCCAGCCCAAAGAGCTTCCCTGTTTCTCAAAGTTTCCCGCTAAAGAATCATACCTGGTTGTGACTGGATCAACTTACATCCTATACCCAGACCTGGACTCAGCCCCCTGGTCGGGGCTGTGGTACTCCGACTCACTAGTCTTGGGTCAAATGCCCACCTTGGATTCATGAGTGTAGCCATCGTACCCAAATCAAATAGTCTGCAATTAGGGAGATACGATTCTCCAAGATAAATGGGATTATGTTTCCAGAAGCAGGAAAAATGGATGCAAATTGACCAGAACTGTAGATTTCCAGCCACTACCTTACATTTTTTGGAAGCGCTTTGATGAGAATGATGGAGAAAGAAATGGCAACCCACTCCAGTGTTCTTGCCTAGAGAATCCCCGTGGACAGAGGAGCCTGGTGGGCTGCTATCTATGGGGTCGCACAGAGTCGGACACAACTGAAGTGACTTAGCATGCATGCATGCATTGGAGAAGGAAATGGCAGCCCTCTCCAGAATTCTTGCCTGGAGAATCCCAGGGACAGCGGAGCCTGGTGGGCTGCCATCTATGGGGTCGCACAGAGTCAGACACGACTGAAGCGACTTAGCAGCAGCAGCAGCAGCAGATGAGAATGAGCCAACTGCTCTCTTACAGACAGACAACCTATGTGTCCACACATTGAGGCCTTCAGCTTTCCAGGAGATCCAACAGGGCCTGGGAAAGGCTTAGGTTATTACAGCCCCTGACCCAGTTGCCTTATCCATTTACTCCAGTGTTTTTCAGTTCAGTTGTCGCTCAGTCAAGTCCACCTCTTTGCGACCTCATGGATTGCAGCATGCCAGGCTTGCCTGTCCTTCATTATCTCCTGAAGTTTGCTCAAACTCATGTCCATTGAGTCAGTGATGCCATCCAACCACCTCATCCTCTGTCAGCCCCTTCTCCTCCTGCCTTCAGTCTTTCCCAGCATCAGGGTCTTTTCCAGTGAGTCAGCTCTTCACATCAGGTGGCCAAAGTATTGGAGTTTCAGCTTCAGCATCTGTCCTTCCAATGAATATTCAGGACTGATTTCCTTTAGGATTGACTGGTTTGATCTCCAGTGTTTTGGGCCGATATTAAACATTCTCTGTGTGTTCCAGAAGGATGATTTATATGCAGCTCACCTGTGACTTGCATATTGCAAATTAGTGGATTTTGAGAATCATTCATAGTTTGGGGTCATTTCTAAAACAGTAAGGTTATTATTTTAAGATCTAAGTAATTATTCTAAGATAACTTGGGAGTTGATTTATCCAACTGAAAGGACAATCAAAACTCCAATGATGTTGCAAAACAGTGGGACAGAACAAATGAACAAGCGGGACCAGCAGCTAACCCCTACTTTGCCCTGGTTTTCAGTTTGGTTTTACTCAATATTCTTGGGCAGATACAGTCTATCCCGCCTAACGGATACAGCCCTCCTCTCAATATCTGCTAATGTCTGGAACACTAAGGGATGCACGTTGAACACACAGTGCAGAAGGATACGCTGGCAACAGCGTAGGACGGAGCCTGAGCTGAGCACCGGCCATCGGGTGTGTTCCAGGTGGGTCACATGCAAGTTCATGGCAGAAGGGAGCTCTAATGAGTGGACCGCCAGCCCATTTGTTTCTGAAGTGAAGAGACTACTGTGTTTCTTAAACTCAGGAAGATGAGTAAAATAAGCGAAGTCCACCTCTTCATTTCACTGCTGTCTTTAGTTCAGGTTCAGCGCCTCTGCATGCCCGCCCTTCCCGGTTTCCTCTTCTGCAAAGCAGCCCACTGTGCCGGAGGAAGTGTTTTCGACCTGCGGTTCTAGAATGACTAGGCGTCCACAGGGAAAACCAACCGGAAGCCCTTGATCCCTGCCTCACGCCACACACAGCAGCTCATCGGCAATGGATTACAGCTGTGAATGCAGAAGCTAAAACCCTGAGCGTTTAGAGCTTTATGTTTTAAAGCATACATTGAAGAGACAAAGTTTGCTTAGAGAAGCCTGAAAAATGATAATTGTAAAGAAAAAAACTAGATAAAATACATATTAAAAATTTCTCCTCATTAATAGGGAAAGACTAAAGCCTGAGAAATCTGTATGCAGGTCAGGAAGCAACCGTTAGAACCAGACATGGAACAACAGACTGGTTCCAAAGAGGAAAAGGAGTACGTCAAGGCTGTGTATTGTCACCCTGCTTATGTAACTTCTATACAGAGTACATCATGAGAAACGCTGGGCTGGAAGAAGCACAAGCTGGAATCAAGATTGCCGGGAGAAGTATCAATAACCTCAAATATGCAGATGACACCACCCTTATGGCAGAAAGTGAAGAGGAACTAAAGAGCCTCTTGATGAAAGTGAAAGAGGAGAGTGAAAAAGTTGGCTTAAAGCTCAACACTCAGAAAACGAAGATCATGGCATCTGGTCCCATCACTTCATGGGAAATAGATGGGGAAACAGTGGAAACAGTGGCAGACTATTTGGGGGGGGCTCCAAAATCACTGCAGATGGTGACTGCAGCCATGAAATTAAAAGACGCTTACTCCTTGGAAGAAAATTTATGACCAACCTAGGCAGCATGTTAAAAAGCAGAGACATTACTTTGCCAGCAAAGGTCCATCTAGTCAAGGTTATGGTTTTTCCTGTAGTCATGTATGGATGTGAGAGTTGGACTATAAAGAAAGAATTGATCCTTTTGAACTGTGGTGTTGCAGAAGAGTCTTGAGAGTCCCTTGGACTGCAAGGAGATCCAGCCAGTCCATCCTAAAGGAAATCACTCCTGAATATTCATTGGAAGGACTGATATTGAAGCTGAAACTCCAATACTTTGGCCACCTGATGAGAAGAACTGACTTATTGGAAAAGACCCTGATGCTGGGGAAGATTGAAGGCAGGAGGAGAAGGGGACGACAGAGGATGAGATGGTTGGATGGCATCACCGACTCAATGGACATAAGTTTGAGTACACTCTGGGAGTTGGTGATGGACAGGGAGGCCTGACGTGCTGCAGTCCATGGGGTTGCAAAGAGTCGGACATGACTGAGCGACTGAACTGGACTGAAAGCCTGGGACTCCATGATTAAACGAGCGTCGCCGTCAAGAGGATTTCCTCTCTTGCGCCTTAGTTCAAATTGGTTTGACTTGTAAATGCTAGAAGGGACTCTGAGCTTGAGCAGAAAAGGGAAAAGCCCGCTGGGGTTTTCATGAGATCCGGAGTCAGGGGTGTGATGGGGCCACCGGGAGAGGACGTGCTGACGCGCTGCGGGGCGCCCATCACTCTCCTTTCCCCGGACCTCGCCTTTGTCTTTCTTCCGACGGCTGCCCGCTACTCCTCCTTGCTTGTGTGGCTGAGCGTGGTTGCAGGTTGTTACTGAGCCTGGGATATCCCGGCAGAGCCACCCAGAGACAGGATGCCTTTCCCCACAGTTCTCAGGGAAGAGTCCGCTCGGGCCGCCTGGGGCCGTGACCGCCGTTGGTCCAACAAACTGACCCCAGGACTGAATTTAAGGAAACACAGCAGCTCTTTTCACCTCTGAGGCGGCCGGGTGAAAAGAGACTGCATTTCAGCGGCCGTTCACTTGCCATTCCCTCTTTATAGCACAAGAGTCAGGGTAGATGAAAGTTTGTACTTGGTCAGTTCTTAATGACTGCAAGTTTGAATGTGTTGATATACTATCTCTTTGGTTATCTAATCTCAGCATCTCTGCGTTTCTACCAGTTGACTGATACATATTAAAGACCATAAACAAAATTAGTTTATTTTTTAAATGGGCAAATTTATTTTTGAGTTATTAGCCAAGATCTACCCAAATGCAGACATTCTTTGTTCTAGTCTGGATATGCAATAAAATTAATTTAAATAACTTTAATCAGCTTCAAAAACAGCAAATTTCAAGACAATTAGGTTAACTTTAAGAATTCATATTTATTGAGTTAACAGATGGTAAATTAAAAAACAATGAAGTTAATTTTTTAAATCATTCATTGGATTAGAAAAACAGACATTTAACAAAACTGTTTTTAAGCTGGATTTTTTTTTCCATCCCAATATGCATATTTTAAGATTCCAATTTGGGGGACTTCTGTGAAGACACCGAATGAGTTGCAATATATGAATACACTCCTCCAGCAAATTACTTTTTTAAAGACTTTAAAACCATCTGCAAAAGAATTTTGTGCATAAACAATAAAAATATGAGAAAGAAGTATATTCCAGATACTGGAAGGACTGAAGAGTCTACTTTGTCACTTTCGACTGTAACGTGTTTCTGGGCCTTCTGTGTTGCCTGCCCCGGCGTACTTTGGGAGTTTCCTATGCCTGCAGAGTAAGTTACTCCTGGGCAGAACTGCATTTTAGTGGTCAAACACTGGACTTCCCTCTGATGACTTCTTGGGCCTTGTGCATGAATGACTTGAAATATATGAGCATCCCGAAACGTTCTCCTTTGTTCTTTTTTGTTTTCTCCTTTGTTTTCTCTGTAAGTGCTAAAAGTTGACTCTGTCGGCTTACAGAAGACGGGGAATTTCATGGAAGTACACCGAAGGCGTGGGAGCTTTTCCTCTGTAGGTGGAATTGGAAATAACACCACTAATAAATTAAGATAATCTTTGCCTTTTACTGGCCATTGTCAGTTTTAACCGATGGCATATTTAGAACCTGAGTTATGCATATGGAAGCAAAATTATTCCATATAAATAGTTGGATTAGATTTGTTTGAATGGCTCATTGTTCAATTGCTGTTATAGTTCTTTCCTCACCTTGGATAGTGGCAAACTGTAACCATTTATTTCATGGTCCTAGAAACCCCTTGTCCAAAATGTGGTCTTACTTTACATTGTAAATCTAACATTACTTGGTCAGTAATGTTGAGAACTATATTTATTGATTTTGAAAGAAAAATTTATTAATCATAATTTGAGTTAAAAACAAATATAAAAGCACACTTATGGACATTACTGTGATAAAAATTATCTTGTTTTTGTGCATTTGAAACTGTTCAGCCTCTAGTCCCTTTTCTCCTTGAAATAATTTTTTTATAATAGCCTTTTGATAATACAAGTCATCTTAGGAATGCAATTATAATAGCATAGCAGGACAGACTGTATTGTTTTTAATTAAACAGGTAAAAATAAGAATAGATTGTGACTAAATAAAACATTCATTAGATGAAATTTCTGTTTTAAAAAGTGGAAATAAAGGATGAAGAAGAAAAACTTTGTAACTAGTCTAAACATTCAAAGAAAATGAATAAAAGTTCAAAGGATAAGAGAAAAATGGGCAAATTATGGAGCTCTCACTTAGAATGTAAGCTTCTTGAGAGCAATAAACATCTTATTGTAACCCTACCCCTAACAGAGCACTTAGATGCTGTGAAAGTGCTGCACTCAATCTGCCAGCAAATTTGGAAAACTCAGCAGTGGCCACAGGACTGGAAAAGGTCCGTTTTCATTCCAATTCCAAAGAAAGGCAATGCAAAAGAATGCTCCAACTACCGCACAATTGCACTCATCTCACATGCTAGTAAAGTAATGCTCAAAATCCTCCAAGCCAGGCTTCAGCAATACGTGAACCGTGAACTCCCTGATGTTCAAGCTGGCTTTAGAAAAGGCAGAGGAACCAGAGATCAAATTGCCAACATCCGCTGGATCATGGAAAAAGCAAGAGAGTTCCAGAAAAACATCTACTTCTGCTTTATCGACTATGCCAAAGCCTTTGACTGTGTGGATCACAATAAACTGTGGAAAATTCTGAAAGAGATGGGAATACCAGACCACCTAACCTGCCTCTTGAGAAATCTGTATGCAGGTCAGGAAGCAACAGTTAGGACTGGACATGGAACAACAGACTGGTTCCAAATAGGAAAAGGAGTGCGTCAAGGCTGTATATTGTCACC
>SJYT01024323.1:0-44065 GCA_006410635.1 Cephalophus harveyi
ACCCCATGGACTGCAACACGCCAGGTCTCGCTGTCCATTACCAACTCCCGGAGTTTATTCAAACTCATGCCCATTGAGTTGGTGATGCCATCCAACTATCTGATCCTCTGTCATCCCCTTCTCCTCCCACTTTCAATCTTTCCCAGCATCAGGATCTTTTCAAATGCATCAGCTCTTCACATCATTTAGCCAAAGTATTGGTATTTCAGCTTCAACATCTGTCCTCCAATGAATATTAAGGACTGACTTCCCTTATGATGGTATGATTGGACCTTCTTGCAAACCAAGGGACTCTAAAACTCTTCTCCAACAGCATAGTTCAAAAACATCAACTCTTCAGCACCCAGCTTTCTTTATAGTCCAACTCTTATATCCATACATGACTACTGGAAAAGCCACAGCCTTGACTAGATGGACCTTTATATGCTGTCTAGGTTGGTCATAACTTTGCTTCCAAGGAGTAAGCATCTTTTAATTTCATGGCTACACTCACCATCTGTAGTGATTTTGGAGCCCCCCCAAATAGTCATTGTTTCCACTGTTTCCCCCTCTATTTGCCATGAAGTGATGGGACCGGATGCCATGATCTTCGTTTTCTGAATGTTGAACTTTAAGCCAACTTTTTCACTATTCTCTTTCACTTTCAACAATAGAATCTTTCATTCCTCTTCTCTTTCTGCCATAAGGGTGGTGTCATCTGCATATCTGAGGTTATTAATATTTCTCCCAAAAATCTTGATTCCAGTTTGTGCTTCATCCAGCCCAGTGTTTCTCATGGTGTATTCTGCATATAAGTTAAATAAGCACGGTGACAATATATAGCCTTGACATACTCCTTTTCCTATTTGGAACCAGTCTGTTGTTCCATGTCCCGTTCTAACTGTTGCTTCCTGACCTGCATATAGGTTTCTCAAGAGGCAGGTCAGGTGGTCTGGTATTCCCATCTCTTTCAGAATTTTCCACAGTTTCTTGTGATCCACACAGTCAAAGGCTTTGGCATAGTCAATAAAGCAGAAAGAGAGGTTTTTCTGGAACTCTCTTGCTTTTTTGATGATCCATTGGATGTTGGCAATTTGATCTCTGGTTCCTCTGCCTTTTCTAAAACCAGCTTGAACATCTGGAAGTTCATGGTTCACGTATTGCTGAAGCCTGGCTTGGAGAATTTTGAGCATTACTTTACTAGCGCGTGACATGAGTGCCATTGTGTGGCAGTTGAGCATTCTTTGGCATTGCCTTTCTTTTGGATTGGAATGAAAACTGACCTTTTCCAGTCCTGTGGCCATTGCTGACTTTTCCAAATTTGCTGGCATATTGAGTGTAGCACTTTCACAGCATCATCTTTCAGGATTTGAAATAGCTCAACTGGAATTCCATCACCTCCTCTAGCTTTGTTCATAGTGATGCTTCCTCAGGCCCCTTTGACTTCACATTCCAGGATGTCTGGCTCTAGGTGAGTGATCACACCATCATGATTATCCAGGTTGTAAAGATCTTTTTTGTATAGTTCTTCTGTGTTTTCTTGCCATCTCTTCTTAATATCTTCTGCTTTTGTTAGGTCCATGCCATTTCTGTCCTTTTTATCCCTTCTTTGCATGAAATGTTTCCAACAGCACAAGAGAAGGCTCTACACATGGACATCACCAGATGGTCAATACCAAAATTAGATTGGTTATAGTCTTTGCAGCCAAAGATGGCGAAGCTCTAGACAGTTAGCAAAAACAAGACCGGGAGCTGATTGTGGCTCAGATCATGAACTCCTTATTGCCAAATTCAGACTGAAATTGAAGCAAGTGGAGAAAACCACCAGACCATTCAGGTATGACTTAAATCAAATCCCCAACCATTATACAATGGATGTGAGAGATATAATTAAGGGACAAGATCTGACAGAATGCCTGATGAACTATGGATGGAGGTTCATGACATTGTACAGGAGACAGCAATCAAGACCATCCCCAAGAAAAAGAAATGCAAATAAGCAAAATGGCTGTCTGAGGAGGCCTTACAAATAGCTGTGAAAAGAAGAGAAGTGAAAAACAAAGGATAAAAGGAAAGATATACCCATTTGAATGCAGAGTTCCAAAGAATAGCAAGGAGAGATATGAAAACCTTCCTCAGAGATCAATCCAAAGAATAGAGGAAAAAAATAGAGTGGGAAAGACTAGTGATTTCTCCAAGAAAATTAGAGATACCTAGGGACCATTTTTTGGACTGCAGCCATGAAACTAAAAGACACTTACTCTTTGGAAGAAAAGTTATGACCAACCTAGATAGCATATTGAAAAGCAGGGACATTACTTTGCCAACAAAGGTCTGTCTAGTCAAGGCTATGGTTTTTCCAGTGGCCATGTATGGATGTGAGAGTTGGACTGTGAAGAGGGCTGAGCGCTGAAGAATTGATGCTTTTGAACTGTGGTATTGAAGAAGACTCTTGAGAGTCCCTTGGACTGCAAGGAGATCCAACCAGTCCATTCTAAAGGAGATCAGCCCTGGGTGTCCTTTGGAAGGAATGATGCTAAAGCTGAAACTCCAGTACTTTGGCCATGTCATGCGAAGAGTTGACTCATTGAAAAAGACTCTGATGCTGGGAGGGATTGGGGGCAGGAGGAGAAGGGAACGACAGAGAATGAGATGGGTAGATGGCATTACTGACTCAATGGATGTGAGTTTGAGTGAACTCCGGGAGTTGGTGATGGACAGGGAGCCCTGGCGTGATGCGATTCATGAAGTTGAAAAGAATCGGACACAACTGAGCGACTGAACTGAACTGAACTGAATGAAGGACTATTTCTTTCAAAGATGGACTCCATAAAGACAGAAAATCAAAGTAGCAGGTACATTTATAAGCTTAAATACATTTATATAGCTCTTTCTTTCCTGATTTGAAATTAAATGAACAATTATTAAAACCAATTTCAAATGACAGTGCCTGGCTTCTATAGAAATTATGTCTCCATGTTAATACTTCATTATGGACTTTAATAGAATTGGTTGAAAAAAAATCTCATTGTGAACAAAATAGAATAAAGAATTATAGCAACAAGGAGGTTAAACATTCATTGATTAGTTTTAGATTACTGCACTGGTCCTTAGGAGAGTTTCATATTGTATGCTGGCCTTCAACTAGTTCTGGGTTCTGCACTCCAAGGTTGAAATATGAACATCTTATTTCCAATCTATGATAGATTGTACCACCATCTGGGAGGATATTATATAGCTCAATCTCATTAACATCAGGATGTGACATGAGATTTGCTTTAGCTTATGATATGAGAGGGAAAGTGCCACATGTCTCTTTTGTGCATAACATTTAAGATTTATCAGGTGATTTTGTCATTGCTTTCTTCCCACTGTAAAAGAAACTTATGTCTCAGGTAGGATCTTCCTCTTTGGCCTAGATCCTAGAAAGAAGAAGACATCTGGAGCAAAGTCATAGTTGACCAAGAGCCAGCATGTTTTGAGAACAAGAAGTAAACCACAGTTGTTATAACTCATTAACAACTCATTAGTGATGTTTGCTACCATAGAATAACCTTCTCTATCCTAACAAAAATACTAAAACGTGTCAGACTGACCTTGGAGCCTAGCATTAAGAAAAAAGGAAATCATTATAAAAGGCTGGAAAAATGGTGACTGTACATCATGTATTTGGGGAGTATCTGCTAAAACCATTCCTCAAAATAGTTGAAAGAAAGATAAAAAGTCTATGGCTTCAGGTAAACTTTGTGAAACAGAATGGTACTAATATGTATTGGTGATTATTGACTCTACTTGACAAGATGCAATGAAAAAAATGATGACCAAAGAAAAGAATTATCTGGTTTCCAGCTGTGGAACACAGAGAATCCAGAAATTCTCGGATTTACAGGGTGAAAGAAAGAGGTAACTGTTTCTCATAAATAACTAGTAAAAGATAAAGCTGAGAATTGCTTTAAATTGAAAAAAGCAGTTAAAAGGGCTTTGAGGCAGTTCTTTGTCTGTGATAACATCTCTGAATATTTTAAAGTACTGCCTAGTAGACCACTTAAGGTTGACAAAATAGCTCAAGGGACAAAGAGCAACAAAGGAGGAGCTCGGCTACTTGTGTTTGATAAGCTCACATAGAGGTAAGATGTCTAGAGAGACAGCCATGCCTGGAAAATAATTATGGATGTGGTTTTGCACATACAACTGACTGGAAGCAAAAGAGATTAAAACAAAGTTCTGAGATAGCTGTATTTCAGAAGAGCTATCCACCTGAATCAAGCGGCATGTGATTGCTTGGGACTTAAAATACATTCTGGGTCTCTAACTTTCTCTGAGTGGGAAGCAGGATAAGAAAATTGCTTGTTGCCCAAGATTGGCATATTCTCTAATGCTTTTTTCATATATGGAGAAGAATATTGATAGAAAAGTAAAGACAGAGTTGGACTGTGAAGAAGGCTGAGCGCCGAAGAATTGATGCTTTTGAACTGTGGTGTTGGAGAAGACTCTTGAGAGTTCCTTGGACTGCAAGGAGATCCAACCAGTCCATTCTGAGGGAGATCAGCCCTGGGATTTCTTTGGAAGGAATGATGCAAAAGCTGAAACTCCAGTACTTTGGCCACCTCATGCGAAGAGTTGACTCATTGGAAAAGACTGTGATGCTGGGAGGGATTGGGGGCAGGAGGAGAAGGGGACGACGGAGGAAGAGATGGCTGGATGGCATCACGGACTCGATGGACGTGGGTCTGAGTGAACTCCAAGAGATGGTGATGAACAGGGAGGCCTGGCGTGCTACGATTCATGGGGTCGCAAAGAGTTGGACACGACTGAGCGACTGAACTGAACTGATTCTAAGAATAAATGCAGGGCCATGCAGAGTAATAAACTGAGGAGCTATCCCGAGGAAAGGATCAGCTAACTCAAGACAGAATTCCTTAATACTGGAAAAGGAATATTTCCCTTGGTTCCTTGAAACATTTGCCTAAGGAAGTTTTTGAAATTGCTATTGACCAGAGTATATTTTATTGTGAGATCCTAGACTTTCAGTCTCTGTCACAATTGGATGAAACTTTGGGGAGAAACAAGTGTAGCTGAGGAAGGGAGAAAAAATTTTTCTGTTTGCAATTAAGAGGATGAATTATTTGTAACCAAGATCTACAATTTTGTCTAATTACTTGCTGTTCCCCCTATAAAGGATTATCTTCCTCCAACCTATTTTCATGGACCTTTGTGATGGCCTTGCTTTGGAAGGAAATGTGAGTAGAAAAGACAAATACCACTTCTGAGCATGAGCTTTCACAGCTACCACACAGGCCCAGAGATGCCCTTTTCTGTCTGCCATGAGACTGGTGTGATGCTCCTTTGGATTTTATTCAAGAATTCTTTTAAAAGCCCCATGTTGTAGTTACATTGAGTAAGAGCCTGAAACGTGCTCTAAACAACACCTCCTTGCTTATTTCTACTATGCTTATCATTGTGTGAGACAGAAAATAAATTTACAAAATCAAACAAACTCTACCAATAGTATTTTATTGGAAATCTGAATTTGTGTGCATTTTCTGCATGCCTAATACAAATGATATGATTGGCTTATCCAAATCATAAAAAATGGTATCCTTATATTCAAAGATGCAGCAAGAGTTGTGTTAACTAAAGGAATCATTGAATCCCACACCATTCAAAAATCTTTTAAGAAGCAAAACACAAATGTTTCAAAAGGAGTTTCCTTTTTTAAATTCATTATTTTTGTGTGTTTTTTGGTGATTATTAAGAAAACAAAGGTATATTTGTTCTTTTCCTTTTCCATTGAGATCTGGGCTGCACAAGAAGACAATCATCTTTTTTCTTTATTTAATTGCTTAATGTTAAAGTTGCTCTATGAATCTTAATTATTGAATAATTAAACCTACTTAAAGTTCTGAAGGGAGGTAATACTGACATGTTAATTGGTGTGTTCTCCTTCTATTTAAATCTTTGCCAGGCTTTCTCTTTAAATACCCACATTAAAATGACTCCAAAGCTGTTGTAAACCCTGTTGTTGTTTTTTTATAATAACTGAGGAAATGTTTTGAGAGTGCATGCAGGAAAATAAAATCTGATAGACTTAATCTGGACAAATACATAAACAGACTTGCTTACAAAATGTATTTTTCTATATAGGTTTAGATTGGAAATTATATCACAGCTCTTAGGTATTTATAAACTAACAAAAAAGATCCCTTTTTATATAAATATGACTTTTTAAGAAGCCAAGAAAGAGGCTGTAGGGATAGTCACTCCCAAAGTCTGCAATAAATCCACAATTAGAAATCTACTAGCTGTGTTAAATTTGTTTATAGCCTAACAAGAGTAGCCAACTTTATATGTGGATGTCTATCCATCTTCTGTGTTCAAGTATCTACCTTTCATTCTTTTCTGTTATCATTACCTCTTCTGAAAGCTAATATTTTGCTAATGTAGCATATCTTTAGTACTTAGGTTTAAAATCTGATAAACTAGAAGTTGAAGCAACACTGGGATTCTATCATAGATATATATTTGTTTAGGATTTATGTCAAGGAATTCTTACAAACAGATCCTTCTAGATTGTGGTTGTGGAAACTAGTACTAACTCAAATATTTTTTGTGAATTCAAACTTCTTTCAGGGTGAAAAGCAGCTATTGAGGACACTTTTGTTTACTTTTATTGTACATTTTTATATTTATTTACCTAATTATATCCTTTATGCCATTTTATCATTTCTTTCTTGAAAAATTATGTTGATTGTTCTTTTTACAAAGTGGGCAGAGTAACCTGTGCTTTCTTGTCCCAATTCACCTCCAAATGATTGACTAAAAGGATAATTTTAAAATGTATATATATTTTTTGGTGATTATGTGGTATCATCAATAATTTCAAATTAAATGTAAACTTCCAGAAACCATTTTAGATATTTCTTCTAGAGTAGTAAGTAGGTTATAAAGCAAATGCAAATAAAAAAGAAATACTGACATCACATAGTACCAAGTAGCACTATAATGAAAGTTGCTTGAGTGCTTGTTATACATTACATTGTAAAATAATTTCCTTGAAGCTTTCAAGTTTATCAACAATAAAAAGAAGGCAGATGATATGAAGACTGAAAGACAACATTATTTCTGCCTTATCAATAAATAGGTTTGGTACATTCAAGGTAAAATATATGGGGCAAAATTATTTTTTCTAGAAATCACAGTGTCTTAAAATCATAACCTTATTTTTAGTGAATGTGTCAAGGCTGGTAAATCTTGGAGCATAAGTGTTTTTTACAAGATTGGAAATTACTTACTTCATCTTCCAAAAGTATCCATGAAGTTTTCTTTTCAAATTAAGGCAAAATCAAATTATTCATGGGGAAGTAAAACAAAATAAACACAAAGTTTAAAGAGTTATGGAGTTATTACACTTTACAGAAAGAAGCCTGCCCTGAATGTGCATTCACACAGCTGAGAAATAAAACTTATTAAGAGTGCTTATTTCAGTTTCAAAGATTCACACCTCTGAAGGGTTATTCAAAATAGCTGTGAAAAAATTATTTTAGCAGCTATGAAAAGAAAATAATGATATCACACTAAGTTTACTGCTTCTAAATTTGATATTAAACTATATTTAAAGTAATTATTATGATCTGAAATAATGACTTACTACATTTTTTGTTTACAGTTAATGAGTTGCCATTGAATTTTAGTCAAAATATTAAAAATGCATTTCTAATAATAATGAATGTTCAATATTTGAGCTCTGTAATTTTACTTAAATTAAGATTTTATTGCAAAGTCATTCATAAAGTGTCATTTATTGACATTTATTTTCATATACATTTTCATATACATAGGTGATAATAGATGACAGATAGAATTCTGGCATTTTCATATGGATTGTAAGAATGTGTGTGTGTGCTCAGTCATTCAGTCGTATTTGACTCTTTGTGGCCCCCAGACTGCAACCCACCAGGCTCCTCTGTTCATGGGATTTTCCAGATGAGAATACTGGAGTGGGTTGCCATTTCCCACCTTGAGGTAGTTGATCAGATTATGTTGACTACCTCATGGAGAAAGAACAAAGCACTGCAAAGTAGAGCCCACAGCCAAGCAACCATATAAAACATATGGTTCAGGAGCTCAGTATATACTGCAGCCTTAACTTTAGTACACTGATTTTTAAGCTTCCTCTTCAAAACTTCAGTATAATCTGAGGATTCAAATTCAGAGTTATTTCTAATTTAGTTCTTGCTAAGAAAGAGTAAACATTGCTACTCTCACTCAAATTTTTACCAGGTTTGTTCAGATCCAGTTTTTTCTATCCTTCATACTAAACTTTATCCCTTGAGAAGGGTGAAAAGGTCTGTGAAGCATGCAGCATATCTATACTTGTGTTTCTTGTAATAAAATGGTGAAAACTAGAATGCGGAATCAGAGATTATGACTACTGCCTCAGTTTCCTTCTTTATCCTTTATTAACATAAATGAAGGGTAGCACCAATTGAAGCCTGTAAGTTTTTACTGTGCTTTTACTGAAGCCTGTTAGTCACTCAGTTGTGTCTGCCTCTTTGCGACCCTATTGACTGTAGTCTGCCAGGCTCCTCTGTCCATGGGGATTCTCCAGGCAAGAACACTAGAATGGACTGCCATGCCCTCCTCCAGGGGATCTTCCTAACCCAGGGATTGAACCCATGTCTCGCACATTGCAGGTGAATTCTTTACTGTCTGAGCCACCAGGGAAGCCCTGGTGTTTTTTTTTTACTATGCTTTCACTATGTTAATAAAAACCTTGGGACTGAAGTCAATAATGTAACAAACATTCAATGACATACTAATTGCTGGGGATAAGATTGTTGTACTGTTGTTTAGTCGCTAAGTCATGTCTGACTCTTTGCCACCCCATGGACTATAGCCTGCCAGGCTCCCCTGTCCATGGGATTTCCTAGGCAAGAATACTGGAGTGGGTTGCCATTTCCTTCTCTAGGGGATTTTCCTGACCCAGGTATCAAACCATGTCTCTTGCCTCTCCTGCACTGGCAGGTGTTTTCTTTACTCTCTGAGCCACCAGGAAAGCCTGCTGCTGCTGCTAAGTCACTTCAGTCATGTCCGACTCTGTGCTATCGCATAGACGGCAGCCTACCAGGCTCCCCGGTCCCTGGGATTCTCCAGGCAAGAACACTGGAGTGGGATGCCATTTCCTTCTTCAATGCATGAGAGTGAAGTTGCTCAGTCGTGTCCGACTCTTAGCAACCCCATGGACTACAGCCTACTGGGCTTCTCTGTCCATGGGATTTTCCAGGCAGGAGTACTGGAGTGGGGTGCCATTGCCTTCTCCACCAGGAAAGCCTAGAACAAGACAAACTAGGAACTAAAACTACTGTCCAGAAACATGGACAGGATTGGATAGGATTGATACTAGGCATTGCAAGAACCATAACCATGTCTTCAGAGTCATTTACTTTATGTTTTGGTCCTGACCTTTTGACACAGAAAAGCAGTAAAACCTCTCCCAAAACTATATCCCCAGCCTGCTCATCCTTCTTACATGTTCATTCTTTGGTCACACTAAGGGCAGGGTGAGATGGGGAGAGGAGGAATAGGCTCCAGGTAAGGGATTCAGTCAATAAAACTCATTATGAAATGAATAATGTTTGAAGTCTTCCTTTCCCTCATTGTCTCTCCTCTCCCATATGTCTATAATATCTATAGAAATATTATACTGTTTCCCAAAATCTATTACACTGGGAGCCTAAAGAAATTTCTCTTTGTGTGGGAGGTTATATTCCAGTAAAGGAGACATTAACAAAATAATCGCAGAATATAAAATGTATCTAGTAAGCTGGATTGGTAATCATAAAGTAGAAATGAGGATCTGACATTGTTAGGCCCTCAGGGTGGGGAGCACCAGGAGATAGAGGGCATGATTGAATATCAGTGTCTTTTTTTAATTTTTTCCCTGAAGAATGAGTTTTAAACTAAGATCAGAAGGAATGGTTGCTTTCATTATCTTAGTATGAAAGACAAAATATAGAGTAAACTTACTGAAAACTGCTTTTCCTTTACATACATTCAATGAGTTATTTTTAATCTGGTAATCAATAGCTTGCTAGTGGATTTAACTATGAATTCAGTATCAGGAAAGATACAGAAAGTGATTAAAACTTAGTCTCTGTTTCAACAAGTTTGCAAATTAATGAAGGTGCTAAAATAGATATACATTAAGTCTATGTTAGTGTTCATGGACAAGTTTGGAAATGCATATGAAGGAATTCTTCATTGTATAGATTCTATAAATTAATACAATACTCCCACGTTGGTTTATAATTTTTTGTCCTCTTCTAAACTTTAGACATTGAAATTCAATGGGAAATAGAATTCTTGAGAAAACACACACACCCATACACACACTCCCGTGAACTTCAGAACTTCAGAAATCCTTAAGATGCTTTAGTAATGTTCCTTGTTGGTTACAAGAAACATTTAGTAATGACCTTGTTGGTTGCAGTTGATCAGGTTCTCACTTAAAGTCCAACAAATGTTTCCTGATACAGGATAATGAGCCATCCCATTTTTACAATGTTTTCTGATAGAAAGCACACCTATGTACAGTTTTCCTAAAGATATATGTTATACTTTTTTCTCCGTATGATACAATTTTATCTAATGAAAACTCTAAATAGATCCTTTTTGACTATAGAGAAAGTAGAAGTATTGGAATTCATTTTTAAATTTGGAACTTTAATGAATCGTGATTGACTCCTTAGAGAATGCTTGTTGTCTATAACTCTTCCTTGTTTTTTAAATCTTTAAATTATTTTACTTTTAATTATAGGATAATTGCTGTACAACATTGTATTGGTTTCTGCCATATATCAACATGTATCACCCATAAGTATATATATGTCCCCTTCCTCTTGAACCTCCTTCCCACCTTCCACCCTATCCCACCCCTCTAGGTTGTCACAGAGTTCCTTGGTGTTTTAGACTAAAGATATTTTCAAGGCTCTAAATGATCTTCCCCCCACCCCAACCCTGCAATGATTGCATTGAGAAAAGTAATGTAATCTCTCTTTGGTCTTTATTCTGCTTAATTTCCTTTTTAAAATTGTGGCTACATCTAATTTATACTTCAATCTTAATGAATTTTTAAAATTCCTTACTGTTTAGAAAATATAGAGAAAGTACAACTAGTTTTGTTGTTAGCAAACTGGTTAAGTAACTAATTAATTTCATAAAAATATGTCAGAAGAATAATAGATGAAGCAGAGTTTGGTTAATCAGTGCCAGTTTACTTGTCTGTGGAGAAGCAAGAGAGGAGCCTATGGACACAGTTAAATGGTTTTCAAAGGTGCTCTTAATGTCAGATGTCTCAAAACATACTTCAAGTCGTAAGAATTATATTGTTAATTCACTAATTTAGAGCTTTTTCCCTGTCATCGTACTCAATGTTGACTTACTTAACCAGAAATTGAATGATGTTCAGTTTTAGCTCTTTCTGAAGATATGTTTTTTTTTTAATAATAGATGAAGCAGAGTTTGGTTAATCAGTGCCAGTTTACTTGTCTGTGGAGAAGCAAGAGAGGAGCCTATGGACACAGTTAAATGGTTTTCAAAGGTGCTCTTAATGTCAGATGTCTCAAAACATACTTCAAGTCGTAAGAATTATATTGTTAATTCACTAATTTAGAGCTTTTTCCCTGTCATCGTACTCAATGTTGACTTACTTAACCAGAAATTGAATGATGTTCAGTTTTAGCTCTTTCTGAAGATATGTTTTTTTTTTCTTTTGTTTTTGTTTTGCTTTTTTTATGAGCTACATTGCCTTGAGCCTAGTGCTGCTGATTTAGCTATTGATTTTTCAGAGAGGAAATTTTCTAGAAGTACACCTACTCTTACTCATTTGAATAAGTCCCAAAATCTATCACCTGACAGACTGTAAATCAAGTTTTGATTGTTTTAGTTTTAAATAAAAGACTTCATCCAATTGTTTAATAAAGGTAAATAACTAGTATGTTTAAACATTATGGATGTATTTCTGCAAAAAATTATTTGATGTTTTTGAGTATACACTGTATTTAAAAGATATCACTGCTTCCATGAAGCCAATCCTTGACAATACATAGATTTTTTGACAATACATAGTTCTTTTGTCTCTATTCTACTTTAGAAAAACCTATCAAGAGAACAGAAGTAAGGTGAGTCAAGAAAACTAAAAAAACAAGATAGAAAATGTTGGGACACAGTAGACTATCAAGCCATTGAAAGATCCACTGAAATTCAGCTGCAAGAAACTGAAGCCATTCTATCCATCTTAAGAGGTTAAAACACAGGAAATTAGTTTCTTTAAAAAAAAAAATCAACTGGAGGACAGCAAGAGGCATTGTAGGCTCACTTTCCAGAAATTATTCCACAGTTCTACAAGGTCCAAGTGGAGAACTGATATTTCTGCCACTTCAGTACAGTTCAGTACTTGAGCTGCGTACAGCTTTCTCAAGAGGCAGGTCAGATGGTCTGGTATTCCCATCTCTTTCAGAATTTTCCACATTTTATTTTGATCCACACAGGAAGTGGTTATTTGGGGGCTTATGATAGAAGCTTTGACACAGAGATCTTCTTATGCTTGACAAGTGGAAGCCATACTACCTCTGCCTCCTATTCCTCAACCTTTTAGAAAGAAGCTGGAAGAATGCAATTTACAAGCTCTGACATATGGATAGGCACAGTCAAAGGAGATCATGGCAACTCAGTATATCCACTACAAACTCATCCTTCTTGCTGAATAACTGAACATTCTATTTAGAATATTTTAATCCTTTTCTCATTGTCATGTAAACTAATTTGTCCTGAGCTGGAATTTTGAAGCCCATCATATATGTTAGAAAGTAAGCCTACTTATAATTAATAAACTGGGTCTTCTTACAAATTTGAAAGACATAGGGTTTAGTAACTGTCTTTAATTTGTCTTTTGAGGTCTAGAAACTAACAGTCAGGTTACAGTGTTATTTTTCCTTAGGAAAATCTGCAAGTCACTTGAGTCGTTTCTCAGTTACATAATGACTATATTTCTAATCATCTTATATTCTATTCATTTGGTTCATAACATTTCTATTGGGCTCACAGTTTACGCATTGGAAACATTTATAATTATCAAGGTTCTATTCTCTTCATTATTCCCATCTCTTTTTTCTCTCTAAATCCATGACAAATAACAAGGGAACAATCCAGGACAAATTCAGAAAACTAATATTTATTCAACTAGCACACCATAGTGCTTTCACACATACAGATATGTATAGTGTGCCCTCCTACCACAAAGTTGGAGTTTAATGGAAAGTTTAAATGTCATGATACTGTAGTACAAAGCGTAAAACTGCATGTATAAACCACAGTTGTTTCTTCCACTTACTTTCTCCACTACACACTCTGTATCTCTTTTGCCTCATTTTAAAGATCTTATTCCTGATCTTTAAAATGCTGTAATCCAATATGGCAGTCAGGACAAGTAAATTCAGCCATAAACAATAATATAAAACTGTTTAAATTCAGTTCCATAGCAGAGCTGCAGACAATAAAGATGTTTGCAGATATGTCTTAGAATTCTCCCTTACTAATATTCAGATACCAAGTGCCATTGATCTCTCTTTTAAAACCCTGTTACATCTTTATTTTTCCTCTTTATGCATCAATACCAGAGGCTTCACCTAAATGACTCTTTAAGCTCCACTTTTCCCAGCTTTCAATTTCTGTGCATATGTATGTATCTGCTTCTGTTTTTCTCTGCTCATCTTTTCTCTGACTATAACTCTCACTTCTCTCTCTCTCTGATTCACATTGTAAGTCCTTGTCAAAAATAATCTTGATCAAATAAAACTTTCTGACATCTCCATGCTTAAATACTTTTTAGTAGTTTGCTCTTCTCCTTTGGATCAAGTCATGGGCTTATAAAAAGGATATATTAAAATTACTTATCCTGTACTCTCACTTTGCACATGAAGGAATAAGTTTCAGAGAGTAATTTTTATATCCACTTAAACATTTTGTGCCCTCTATATGCCACTGCTGCTGCTGCTGCTAAGTCACTTCAGTCGTGTCTGACTCTGTGCGACCCCATAGATGGCAGCCCACCAGGCTCCCTCATCCCTGGGATTCTCCAGGCAAGAACACTGGAGTAGGTTGCCATTTCTTTCTCCAATGCAGGAAAATGAAAAGTGAAAGTGAAGTCACTCAGTCATGTCCGACTAGTAGCGACCCCATGGACTGCAGCCTACCAGGCTCCTCCATCCGTGGGATTCTCCAGGCAAGAGTACTGGAGTGGGGTGCCATTGCCTTCTCCGCAAATTTACAAGCTAATGTCCTCCAAGTCAAACTTTAGTGCCACCAGTGCCTATGACGACTCCTGTGTTGCCCTGCAAGGAGATATTTATAGCATATATTACTTGTATCCAAATACATACTTGCTGAGTGGGTATATTAGTGGATAGAAGATTCCCAACTTTTTGGAGCTTACATTATAATATAGACAATAAGCATAATAAAGGAAGTATTTAATACACTATGTTAGAATCTAATACATGCTAGAAGAAAAAGAAAAACAAAAAGCACATAAAGTAAGGTTGACTGGGTTTTCTGGGTGAGTGAGGGGGACAGATTATGGCATTAAACTGTGCAGTGGGAACCAGCCTCACTGAGAGGGTGAGATGTGAGAAAAGGCTTGGAAGAAGATGTTTTTGCCAGTGAAAAGGATTGAACAAAACTCAAGGCAGAAGTTTGCATATACTGTTTGTCCAAAAAGAAGGATGCCAGTGTGGTTGGAGCCAGGGATCATGGTACTAAAGAGGTCAGAGATACTAAGATGAGATTTGAGACATGGAGTAGACTTCTGTTGAAGAAAATTTTAAGAGCTTCAGCTTTTACTTTGAGTAAAATAAAGAGTTCAGGGTTTTTAACATTGTTCGTTTCTGTTCTGTGATATTTATTATGCTGCTCATTCATTCATATACTCACTCATCTTCCATACACGTGTGTCCCAGATTGAAAGACTGAGAAGAAAGGAGAATTAGAATAATCAGTAAATTTGAATAAAGGAAAATTGTAATAAAGGAATTAAAGTTTTAGAAGGATAAGAATGGGGTTAAAGTGAGGTTTGGAATTTATAATTTCTGAAGTGAAAGGGTTTCAGTGAGAATAAGAAATCTTTGTTGTTTTTTTCCTGTTGCTTCAAAGCTGAAATTGCACGAGAGTGCTAACTCATGCATAGTCCTAATTTAAAGTGAGACTGATCTCATCTCCTCTTCTGTTTTCTTATACTTAAGTAGTTTTACATTTAACTGAATTGGATCCAACTCAATACATTTACTGAAGCTGTGTGATATAATGGTTAAGAATTTCAGTTTCTCAAGTAGGTATGTGTGTATGAGTGTGTGTGTGTGTGTGTTCAGTCACTCAGTTGTGTCCGATTACCTGCAGCCCCATAGATTGTAGCCTGCCAGATTCCTCTGCCCACGGAGTTTTCCAGGCAAGAATACTGGAGTAGGGTGTCACTTCCTACTCCAGGGGATCTTCCTGACCAGGGATCAAACCTGCATCTCTTGCGTCTCCTGCATTGGCAGGTGGATCCTTTACCACTAGCGCCACCTGGAAAAGCTATGACAAACCTAGTGAAAGTGAAAGTGAAGTCGCTTAATCGTGTCCGACTTTTTGAGACCCCATGGACTGTAGCCTACTAGGTTCCACCGTCCATGGGATGTTCCAGGCAAGAATACTGAAGTGGCTTGCCATTTCCTTCTCCAGGAAATCTTCCTGACCCAAGGGTTGAACCCGGGTCTCCTGCATTGTAGGCAGACGCTTTACTGTCTGAACCACCAGGTATTACGTTATCGACAAGAGTCCATCTAGTCAAAACCATGGTTTTTCCAGTAGTCATGTATGGATGTGAGAGTTGGACCATAAAGAAAGCTGATTGCTAAAGAATTGATGCTTTTGAGCTGTGGTGTTGGAGAAGACTCTTGAGAGTCCCTTGGACTGCAAGGAGATCCAACCAGTCAATCCTAAAAGAAACCAGTCCTGAATATTCATTGAAAGGACTGATGCTGAAACTGAAACGCCAGTATTTTGGCTACATGATGCAAAGAGCTAACTCATTTGAAAAGACCCTGATGCTAGGAAAGAACAGTAGGAGGAGAAGGGGATGACAGAGGATGAGATGGTTGGATGGCATCACCAACTTGATGGAAATGAGTTTGAGCAAGCTCCAGAAGTTGGTGATGGGCAGGGAAGCCTGGTGTGCTGCAGTCCATGGGATCACAAAGAGTTGGCCATAACTGAGCAACTGAACTGACAGAGCAACACCTGGGAAGCCCTTTCAAGTAGGTATGTTTCATTTTAAATATTGATTTTTTGACTATTGGCAATGTAACTTTGTTGGGTTACTTAACTATTCTGAGACTCTGTTTCCTAATCAGTAAAATGTGGATAGTTATAGTATCTATCTCATCAGTTTTTGTGAAAATAAAATAATTAAATACTTGTGAAGGGCTTAAAACAGTGTATTTCTTTACTGAAATAATGAAATCAATGATATAGATGACCATAATATTTCCCCAATGAGTACTGCAAGGGTTTCAGAGATTCTTTTAAGAATAGTCCCTATCTTTGTGATATTTTAACCTGTTGCCTCATTAAAAGTTGCCTTATGTAGGTTCAAATGTCTTATGTGCATATTCTGTTTTCTTAAACAGATTACATGTTCGAACAGGGTAGATATTTAGTAACTAAAAGAAAAATTTCTGTATTTATTCATAAGTATATTTTCAGTTATATATGTACATTCTTATTTCTAATTTATATTTATAATCTGGAAAATATATTAGGTATACACTGGATTTCTATTAATTCAATCACTTTATTTCTTTGATGGTTGTTATCTATTCATAAGCTGAATCATATTCTCACTTATGAATATGATCGTATGATCCAGCATGATGTCAGAAATAGAAACCAAACTTAAGTGTTTGGTTTCCTGGGTACATTATAATTTGTCTTCCTTATAAACATCTTGTTCTATCAGGGTCCTTGCCCTGGGAATTAATCACCAGATCTTTTCAAGCAGACATTTTATTGTTCATTGTTTTTAAATGCTAAGTGGTGAATTTTCTGGGACTTTCTAGCAGCAGTATCTTCATCATAACTCTTTCTCTATAATTACCTAATTTCTTCATAAGCATCTTCCCAATTGAGTCAACAACCTCCTGTTTTTTTGAGGTCTATATTCTTTAGGGATATAACTACACAGTTATATATAGACAATATGTATCTTGATATTTCTATGTTGATGACTACATTCTCCTTTTACTTACTCTCTACTCTTCAGACTTAGAAAAGTATGATTTATCCATTATGGATCACAGGCAACATAACAATCATGTTTATGTCACAATTTGTGCCATATGGATAGCAATACTTAATATCTCTTCTGATCCAACTAGAATATGGAAATGTCACAAACACACTGGTAAAAGAAATAATATTATGCCTAACATGGTACCATAGTAGTTTGGCAATCGATATTGATGGCTGTGCCAACTGGCAGTTTGGAAATTTTAAGAGCCTCTTAACAATCTTAAAATTCTTAGTTATTTGCCATCTGAATCTGAGTCATTTCTAGATTTTAGTAGTGAGACACAGATTTAAATGTCTCTACATATTCAACAAATCAACAAAAAACATGTGTTAAAACACCACATTTCTTGAAAAAAATTTAAGCTTAATTTAAACTATGTGTTTTTAACTGTTTCTGAATAAGAGAAACAATTAGAGAAAGACAAACTTAATGATGCATGTGCCATTTTAAACACTGGGTTAAAAATAGAGAGTCTGGTTCTGTGACTTAGTTTTGTGAAAAAGATTCTACTATTTTGTTTGGGTAGAAGGAACATTAAGCATTTTCTTGCCAAGTGTAACAAGCACCTAGAAGAAAGTGCTGGGCAAAGCAGGAGCTCCATGAGCATTTGTGAAAAACTGTGTGAATTCTAACACTTAATATGTACTTCTTTCCTACTTCATATGAGCAATGTATGTTTGATTCATGTTCTTATACCATAAATACTTTGAACCCAGATTGGTTATAGTCTACAACACATTTTTATTTCACATAATTATTTTATATTTATGCTTTTATATGCACTTGTTGCTTTATTTTAGTTCGGTTCAGTCGCTCAGCCATGTCTGACTCTTTGCAACCCCACGGACTGCAGCACACCAGGTTTCCCTGTCCATCACCAACTCCCGGAGCTTGCTCAAACTCATGTCCATCGAGTTGGTGATGCCATCCAACAATCTCATCCTCTGCCTTCCCTTCTCCTCTTATCTTCATTCTTTCCCAGCATCAGGGTCTTTTCCAATGAGTCAGCTCTTTGCATCCAGTGGCCAAAGTATTAGAGTTTCAGCTTCAGCATCAGTCCTTTCAATGAATATTCAGGACTGGTTTCTTTTAGGATTGACTGAATGCCATCCAACAATCTCATCCTCTGCCTTCCCTTCTCCTCTTATCTTCATTCTTTCCCAGCATCAGGGTCTTTTCCAATGAGTCAGCTCTTTGCATCCAGTGGCCAAAGTATTAGAGTTTCAGCTTCAGCATCAGTCCTTTCAATGAATATTCAGGACTGGTTTCTTTTAGGATTGACTGATTGGATCTCCTTGCAGTCCAAGGGACTCTCAAGGGTCTTCTCCAACACCACAGCTCAAAAGCATCAATTCTTCAGCGATCAGCTTTCTTTATAGTCCAACTCTCACATCTATACATGATTACTGGAAAAACCATAGTTTTGACTAGATGGACATTTGTTGGTAAAGTAATGTCTCCGCTTTTTAATATGCTATCTAGGTTGGTCATAGTTTTTCTTCCCAGGAGCAAGCATCTTTTCATTTCATGGCTGCAGTCACCATCTGCAGTGATTTTGGTGCACGAAAATAGAAAGTTTCTCACTGGTTTCATTGTTTCCCCATCTATCTGCCATGAAGTGATGGTAGTGGATGCCATGATCTTACTTTTTTGAATGTTGAGTTTTAAGCCAACATTTTTGGTCTCCTCTTTCACTTTCATCAGGAGGTTCTTTAGTTCTTCTTCACTTTCTGCCATAAGGGTGATGTCATCTGCATATCTGAGGTTATTGATATTTCTCCAGGCCATCTTGATTCCAGCTTGTGCTTCATCCAGCCCAGTGTTTCTCATGATGTATTCTGCATATAAGTTAAATAAGCAGTTTGACACTAAACAGCTTTGAACTACTCCTTTCCCAATTTGGAACCGGTTTGTTGTTTCATGTCCAATTATAACTGTTGCTTCATGACCTGCATACAGATTTCTCAGGAGGCAGGTAAGATGGTCTGGTATTCCCCTCTGTTCAAGAATTTTCCACAGTTTGTTGTGACCCACAGAGTCAAATGCTTTGGCGCAGTCAATAAAGCAGAAGTAAATGCTTTTCTGGAACTCTCTTGCTTTTTCGATGATCCAATGGATGTTGGCAATTTGATCTCTGGTTCCTCTTCCTTTTCTGTACTTTCTACTTTCTGCCTTTTCTCCTCAGTTCCTCTGCCTTTTGTTACTTTATTTAACAAACATTTATTGAACATCTACTTTTGGTTTGGTACTGTATACATTTCTAGAAGCCTTTGCCTTCCAGCAGCATATGATCTAGTGATGCATACATGCATACAGGTTAAAAGTGTTAAGATAGGCTTATTAAGTAGTGCAATGACAGTATATGAGAGGGCCAGATAATACAATCTGGGAAGGGAGACTAGAAAGACTTCCTAAAGAAAATAACGAAAGCACTATGATGGGAATGACAAGGAGGTGTTAAACAGTTTTTAGGAGAGACTGAGATTATGGTGCTGATACCAGCTACTGAGATCCACTGTGTACATTGCCTCTCAACTCTGGGATCAGTGACATGGAATTAATAGATTGAAAGAAACCATGGTGGAAAACAGCTTTTTGTTTCTTGTGAGATAGCAGAAACCTGATCATAAAATAGCCAGTAAACCACAAAATGCTCTAAGTTTACCTTACATAAAATACATTTGATATATTTTGAGAAAAAATTATAATTTTGTGTGCATGAAGAATAATATGTTTAATAGAGAGTGAATTTCCTGTAACTTTCATGTACATATCATTCCATGTTTCTCCCCTAGGGAGAAATGCAGTGTTGTATTAATATCTCCTGTAAGTGAAGTGAAACTGTTAGTCGCTCAGTAGTTTTTGACTGTTTACAACCCCATGGACTGTAATCTACCAGACTCCTCTGTCCATGTAATTCTCCAGGCAAGAAAACTGGAGTGGGTAGCCATTTCCTTCTTCAGGGGATCTTCCTGACCCAAGGATCACAGCTGCATCTGTTATATCTCCTGAATTGGCAGGAGGGTCTTTACCACTAACACCACCTGGGGAGCCTATTGTATCTCCCATCTGTTGTGACAGGGAGCTGCCCTTTGAACAGTGTCTTAGAGTGTCTTCCTAGAGTTTCACTATCAGAATTTATTTAACATTCTGAACATAAAAATCATTGTTATTATAATTGTCATAATTGTATTTTGATCTTCATATCCATGAACAGATAACCTTGTGTTACTTGCTCCAAGGAATAATTCATTGTTTTTACATATACTCCATTTTTATTTCTCTTCTTTTCCTACTTTCCCATACAGATGGTAAACGGTGATGAGATTACTTAACTTCATCATTGCCATGACAAAGTCTGGAACCAGAAAATCCTGCACAGAGATAGCTTTCGCCAGAATGTTTTTCTTTTTTCTATAGTTTATTATAATCATTCTCAGGTAACTTGGAGTTGTTTACTACATGAATGAAATATCACAGAGAAATACAGACTTTTATTTTGGGATAATTTCTTTTTATTCTGATTTGACCAGGATGCGTTCCTGTCCAGAGCCTATAACATTCATGGGACCAATGACTTTTTTTAATAATTCAGACACCTCAGTGATTAACCTAAAGCTTATATTTATTCTGTTAATAAAAGAGAACAATATCCTAGAATTCATAAGAATATGTTTCCCTGAATTTACCCATTCCTTAAAGGTTTCATACCCATTGCTCTAATACTTTGGAAATAATTTTTTGTCCCTTATTTGTATGTGCTTTTCTTCTTTTTTTTTTGTCCTTTATTTGTTTGCTATTGGAATTTTCCTCAATTCCCACTAATTTACACTTATTTATTTGTTTTAATTTGAATTCTGGCTTTTATAATTTGTTTATAAGTTTCAGTATTTTAATTAATTTTAATATTTTAATTTTAATTTTAAAATTTTAATATTTTATGACACTTTCCACCTATTTTTCTTTATTTTTTTTTTTAGTTTTGTCGATATTGCATGGCCCCAATTGCAAGTCTCCATTTCTCCTATATTGACAACATTTTCAGGAAGGCATAAACACAACAAATAAGATTATATCCTAAGCTTCTATTGTATTTAAGGTTAGACATGTGTCTAAATGAAGTCGCTCAGTCATGTCCAACTCTTTGCATCCCCATGGACTACAGCCTACCAGGATCCTCCATCCCTGGGATTTTCCAGGCAGGAATACTGGAGTGGGTTGCCATTTCCTTCTCCAGGAGATTGTCCCAATCCAGGAATCGAACCCGGATCTCCCGTATTGCAGGCAGATGCTTTACCACCTGAGCCACCAGGGAAGCTCAAACTTTGGCCAGTAGAATGTAACCCTGATATTATATGCAATTTATAGGGATTTCCCTAAGAGACATTATTGCATGCCCATTGCCCATTCTAATTCATCAATATTTCCATCCTATTGTTGAAATACAGATGACTCCTAACACATTAAGATTTTAAGGAATAGAGGAGTGATGAATTCCGTGGAGCAGACCCACTATACAAGCCATTGACTGTGTACCTCCAGAATAAACTTCCAATATGTTTGATCCACTGCTAAGTTTTTCCCTGACATTCAAACCTAGACACCATTTTAATAATACAGGTGGTTAAACATATTTTTTTTTCTTTATGAGTATGTTCCTTTGTATTCACCTTAAGATCCTCCACCTTAGTAGAAACATAACTTTAAAAATACTAAATTATTGCATCATTAGAGGACAAAGATTCAGTGAATGAGAAAAAGAAAACAAAATAGTAATAGGAAAGACCACCTACTGTTATAGAAGTGGTGAGAGAAGAATGTTGCAAGCAGTGAATAGTTGATAGTATAAAATGCTTCAGAACAAGTGAATCTGAGAAATGTGCACTGAATGTGGAATTATGAGGTATTTTGTAATTTTCAATGCTGCAATTTTAAGCTGTGTTCTAGCTGTTGCATGTTAGCATCGATACCCTGTTCTAGTCAGTGTATACAGTGTATAATAAATTTTCCCATTTTTATTCACTGTGTGTTTATAGTACATAAAAATGTACTGTACCTGTAGTTTTTTTTATATCTATAAGCAGATTTTTTTATACCTATAGTTTTCACAGAAATTGCTATATCCCCGTTTCCCCATGGTTTTCTGTAAGTAGAGTATACATTCCCCTCTTTTTGATGTTAGGTTTAGCCACGGGGCTTGCTTTGACTAATGGACTAGGGTTAAATCCTTAAGAGGTATCATGTGTTTCTACTCACATATATTGTACTTTTCCCTCAGAAATGAAAAGAGCTTGGCTTGAGCTGTGCATCCAATGCACAATCTGAAGCAGAGCCTCCCCAGTCAAGCCACAGATACTAGAGAGAATTGATGATTGTCATAAGGTTCTGAGATTTAGAAGTTCTTTCTTACACATCATTATCATAGCAGTAAAGTAGTATACATTTCATAAACACTTATCTAAGTAATGGTGATACAAATGATGAACAAAATGGTGCATATATTTTTCAATGAAGTTCTCGGTGAAAATGAAAAAAAGTCTCTTTCATTTTTACTTGAAAAATGAAGGAAATTTTTGGTCAGCCCAATACATGATGACCAGACTGTACTAATGACATAAGTTGCCACAATTCCAAGAACTGGCCTCAAGAAAATGGGGACAAACTGACCCTGGAACTGAAGACTAAGTGTACTTAATTAAGATGATGCTGATCAGATCACCTCATGACCAATTTTGAAATGACTGTCAGAGCTGACTGTACGGTTTCTGCATGTAGCCTTTAGCCTATAAAAGCACTTGCCCCTCTTCTCGGGGGTGAGGGTGAGTTAGTCTTTGGACAGACATAAATACACACACACACACACACACACACATATACATATGCACACATATATGTATATACACATGCATATGTACAATACTCTGTTTAGTTGCATAGGGTTCTGCAGAAGCAGATTGTATTTGGTTTAGTGAATCATCGTTTACATTTCTAATAATTTTTAGGCAGTGGGTCCCACATTTCAATTTTGCACAGGGCATCACAAATTTTTAACCATTTCTGACTACATACACTAACTAGAGAGGTTAAAAAAATGTTTCAATCTTACTCTTCTGATGATAAAACAGATCCATAGACGTTAAGTAATTTGTGTGAATTTCCATATACTATATAGCAAGTGGTAGAGTAGGACTTCTAGTTCCAGATTTAGTATTCTTTTTACTACTACATTTTATTTTGATCTTTTTTTATAAATTGATTGTTTTCAAGTTTAAAATAAAATTTTCAGAATTTTATGATGTGTCTGTTATTTTTCAAGCTAGAAACTTTAAAACAGTTCATGTATAATTAATAACATTATTATTACCATTGTGTTAGAAGGGGGAAAATTCTCTCTTTAGAAGCCATAGCAGGCACTTGAAAAAGAACCTGGACTGGCTTACTTTGGTCACATGCCTATCCTTGAGATCCAACTCTGAATAACACATTTTTGTTAACTAGTTTGCATTTGCTGGCCAATCCCTAAACTGGAAGTTATGCAAAGTACCATTCAAATCTTATGAACTAATATGGAGGACAACTAGTTCCCCAAAACCTCAGTTGACAGGCTGATACAATATTTCTACTAAGTAGTTAAGATGAAATATTAAGCCATATTTATCATATTATAAAATCTATGTTATTTTTAAAACCATAATGCAGATTTCTGGGACTAACTCTATGCTAGCACTACCATCTCATGTTTTAATATATTCTTAGTGATATAACATGGAATGATCTGCCTGTGTTAGAAAAACTCCTTACATATAGTCATTGCTGAAATGTGATATCTCATAAGACATTTATAGAAGCAAGTTATTGTGAGCAAATAAGCCATCCTAATACCTATGCGTTTCTATGTGATTTGAGGCTAGTCATTTGTAGATTGCATAGTTTATGATGTTTCTATGTGTACAGAGTCTGTGATTACGGCCAAAAGAAAGATGGTATTGCAGAATGACTGGAAAAATCAACTGTCATCCTTACCTCTCTGCTTTATACCAGCTTCCATACTAGCTAATTTTTGCATTATTCATTGTAATTATAGTACTCTAAACTGCATGTGGAAACTAGATATCTTCTTTATATCATGAAATATTTTGGTTCAAAGCATTGCTGTGGGTTTTACATTCTTCAGTGTATCTTATTTCTTGTAATTTTTAGTGAAATTTATAACCTTATATAGTCATTTCCTGGGTAGAAATAGACACACACACACACACATACACACACACATATATATAGTGGACATTTTAAGTGAAATATTACTTTTTAGTTACAATCCACTTATACTGAGAACAAGCAAAGTAACACAAATAAAATACGTTGATAAAACCAAGAACAAAGTTATTTTAAATTAAATTTAAAGCCTAGCCAGAAAAAAGCATTTTTCAACATATCACAGCTAGAACCAGTCCTGACATGGTCCTAATATGGTCCTAATGAACTTCTGAGTAGTTATGTTTTTGATTCTTTTTTTTTTTAATCAGAACAATATCTTTGCCATCCTTTCCAAGGAGTTCAACAACAGATTAGAATAACTATCCTGTAGATTAAATAAAATTTTAACCTACTTTATCTTCTTACAATGGAGTTTACTATTGGTACCTATGAATTTAGGATATACATTCTGTCTCTATTTTTGTTTTTATTTGGATGGAGAAATGTAATAATCTTAACAACAACAAATGAATGAAGAAAAATTCTCCAAAATACCCTTTTACATAGATTGGACAATGTGACAGTATTGATATTTCTGGAAGTCTTTAAAAGGTATTTTCTCATCTGGAAATGGCACCAACATGTGCTTCCTGCAATATGTACCTAATGGTAAGCGTTCCAGTAGCCATACTGTGTACTTGAAGTTGAAAACTATGGCGGCCAGAGAGAAAACAAACAACAAATTCCCCGCCCACCACCATCCCACAGAAACTTTAATCCTCCAAGTGTTTTCAGAACCACCAAACCAGTCCTGGACTAGCTACTTCTAGAACTCATTTGCATGGGATTATAAACTCTTACTATAAACTGAAAGCCAACATACTGCTTTATATACTTATTGAATGAAATTCCCAGGTTATATATTTTTTCTCTTTGTGTATTTGAGGTTCTGTTTTCTTCTTTTTAAATATTCAAATCCTCTCTCCACCCTAACATCAACATAATTATTATGTTTCAGTTCTTTTCGGATTTGCAATATTTTCCTTAGAATAGAACTCATGTAAATGGATTGGAGAATGTAAATTATCCAAATGGATTGAAGCAACACTAGTTAATTGATGCTTTTAGTAATATTTAAAGCATAGGGACTCTTTAAATACACTTGTGGGTTGATACAGCACTTTTTAAAAACCCATGTATTTAGGATTCATATATAAAATCTAAGTCATAGTTGCTATTTACAAAGAAAAGTGTGATGGACTTAAATCTAGATATATGAGTGAAACAATAGTGATCAGCCACTGACAGAGTTCTGCTGTTTGAAGCATACAGAGTCTCAGTTGTGCTTTACCCACAGTTCTTCAAAAGATTTTTGATCCGTAGATAAAGAATTTGTTAATACTTTAAAGTTTTAAACTTAAGATCTATAAAGATTTTTCTTTTTCTGAGTCTCATACGTGAGAGTTTTACTTAAGCAAGAAAATTCCTTCAGTATCGAGACCAACAACTCACCCCAGGCATTTTTAGGATACTAAAATTACAACAAAAAAATGAAAGAGATGTCTGGAAAAAAATGTAGTTAAGGATATAATGCAATGAAAGAGAATGACCTGAAGATTGGGTATTTTATGAATTAATACTGAGGGAGATTTAATTCTTTTCTTGTCCTTAAGACTTCTATTTTTGCCCTTTCATAATTTTGACTAACTCAAGGTATAAATTTAATTTTGTGTTCATCAGAAAAGATGTTCTTAATATCTCTTAAGGGCAATGGATTTGATTTTTTTTTTCTTTTTTGTCTCATTGCATGTTGGTTTTGCCTTTTTTCTGAAATCTATCTCATTTTGACTTACATCACTGATGCCTGTGATTTTATTGGATTTTAAGTTTTCTGATCCCATCTACATGTTATTCTTCTTGTAAATCCTCACCATTCAGCTTCTTTCAATGGCAGCTACTCAGTTGATATGCCTGAGAACATCCATGAATGACTAGAAGAAATCTCACATTATAATTGCATCTAGAGAGGAAAGTATATCACAGCACCTGAGGCCAAGGGAGATTATGAAGTACACATACTCAAGTACTTGGTGTTTGTATCTCAGGCACTTCCTTAAGACATCTAATAGCTACAACTGTTCTTTCCACTGGCATCTCCATTGCCTGAGGGATATGAGTAAAGGACAAACGATCTTTTGCTTGATCATTATTCTATAGACCTATAAAATTACTTCTTTAAAATGAATATTCCTGGGAATAGCCATCCTTCAATTTTGATTCAATTACAGGCATCTCCCACTTTTTGAAAGTTTCCTCTATGCCACTTTGGTTTTACAAAAAACCTACATTAGTATTTATTTCTTTTTGCATACCCAAAGAAATCCAAAATGGATTTTCCTTTTTACAAAAAACAGTGAAGAGTGAAAATGGCAGTCAGATTATTTTGCAGCTGGTGAGAACACCAAGCGCAAGAGTGGCACCACCAAGCTCCTTTCCTGGGAACTGCACTCAACAGGATGAAACATCAGTAAGCATCTATGCTTTAGCTTGATGTGTCCAAAGGTAATTGCTTCTTGTTTGAACAATATTCTGCTTACTACTGATGTCATATTAATGCTTTACTTTTTGGACAATGGGGAATCTCTCTATTATGAAGTGAAGCCCTGGGATCTGAATTGTTAAAAACAGTGTAGGCAATATTGATGTAGATGGCCCAGAAACTATCCTTTGGGAAACATTGTTCTAATTATTTTCTTCCTCATGGTTGGTTGTTAGCTTCTAAACATATCCCAGACCCCCTTCACATCAGTTATCACAAAAGAAAAAGAAAACAATTAAAGAAAGGATGTATCCTGCAAAACTCCAACTGTAATGGTAGTGAAATTGACAAGAACTCAAACAGAAATTATCATTTCTTACTATTAACCCAGCTACAAATGAATCCCACCTGTGATCAAGGTTTTGGTTGCTCAGTCATGTGATTAAGACATTCCCTTCTCCAGGGGATCTTCCTGACCCAGGGATGACCGAGGAGACCTTTCCAGGAGACCCTGGGTCTCCTGCATTAGCAGGTAGATTCTTTACTGTCTGAGCCACCGGGGTGATTAAGGTAGTGCATCTTACTACTAACATTATTACTAACATTTCATAACTCACAGCTTTATAGATGAGGAATGCACAACAGACAATTCTGGATATGTAGTTGAAATAATGATGACCAACCACTGGCATTCATATGACTCCAAGTCAAAATGCCCAATAATTTCAACATTATAGTAAATTTTTACTGAGAATTAGGAAACACAAACTTGTTTTAAAATGACATTTCTTCATTTTGTGAAACCTAAATTATTTATAGAAATATTGCAAATAACAATTGCCATTTTTACTTCCTATATAATAATTTCATATACCACAATTTCAATATTAAAAATTAAAGGATTTTAAAGTAAAAATTCAGTATCTTCTTGGTAGAAATCTTTTTTTCAAAATCCAACACAATGTATTTTATTTCTTTATTTTTATATTATGATTTACATGCCATTTGGAGGGATCTTAGTGTATTTTAAACTGTATACTTACTTAACACTGATATAACATTTGTGGTATAATCTTAGTAATATATTTCATGATAATAATTTTTATGTCACATATATTCATTTAAACAATGGACTGAGGACTTCCCTGGTAGTCCAGTGATTAAGACTGTGTTTCCACTGCAAAGCGGGCAGGTTAAATCTTGGTTTGAGAACTAAGATCCCATATGCCACTGGCTGCCACACACACACACACAAAAACGGTTCCAGTAAAGTTGTACTATGGGATAAACTGATATCTAAACTGTTAATCCAATGACTACATCATTTAAGTAGCTATTATTCTTCTAGCTAATAAATTTTTGTTCAATATTGTTTTTAATCCCTAAATTATTTCCTATACACTCATGTACACATGTGAGAGTTGGACCATAAAGAAGGCTGAACATTGAATAATTGATGCTTTCAAATTGTGGTGCTGGAGAAGACTCTTGAGAATCTCTTGGACTCCAAGGAGATCAAACCAGTCAATCCTAAAGAAATCATCCCTGAATATTCATTAGAAGGACTGATGCTAAAGCTGAATCACCAATACTTTTGCCACCTGATGTGAAGAGTCAACTCATGTGGAAAAGACTGATGCTGGGAAAGACTGAAGGCAAAAGGAGAAGGGGGTGGGAGCACATGAGATAGTTAAATAGCATCACCAACTCAATGGACATGAATTTGAGCAAACTTTGGGAGATAGTGAATGACAGGGGGACCTGGGGAGCTGAAGTCTATGGGGTCACAAAGAATCTGACATGACTCAGGCACTGAACAACAACAGCAAAAGAAGTAGGAGTTAGGATTTGAATCCAGCCAGCCTAACTCCATGGACTTTACTATATCTATAATGATAATGGATATGTGTATAAAGTCCTTTTTTTTTAATTGTTTATTTGGAAGGAGTAAATTTCATTTCTAATTTTTTATTTTAGAGGTATGCTATCACATTTTGGACAGTATGTCAACTTTTTTAGTAAAACAAACAAATGAAAAAAAAAAAGAAATTGAAGCATTCTAAGACAAGTAGTTTATGTGGACAAATGACAAGATTTTCAGGTTTTTGAGATACTGACTCACAGGAAAAAAATGTGAAAGGTATTTACATAGAAAACCCCAAACTCCAAAATAGTATGCAATGTCATTAGCTTAACA
Organism: Cephalophus harveyi; assembly: GCA_006410635.1. NCBI lineage: Eukaryota > Metazoa > Chordata > Mammalia > Artiodactyla > Bovidae > Cephalophus > Cephalophus harveyi. Next base: position 29,296 of record SJYT01024323.1, read on the forward strand.
GTTAGCTCTTCTGAGAAGAAAAATGGCATGTTTCTTACAGAATTATTATATCTGCAAATGTTATATATCTTCAAATGTCACCATTCCAAAGTCAAGGATGAAATTGTAAATATGTAATTTATAGGAAAAAAAATTAAAGGTTTTATTTTAATTTAAGAATGAGAACCAGATGAGGTGAATAAAGGGTCTCTTTAATTCTTTTTAATTCATAGTACAAATGCTTCTTTTCCTCTCTCATTTGTGGGATAGTATCTGCATCTCTATTTATAATGGAGACAATACAAGAGGTGTCAATTTTGTTTCCCTAGCGGTTCATGGAGTCACAGAGTCAGACACTACTGAGCAACTGAACTGAACTGAACTAATGATCTTGGACAAATAACATCATCAAGCACAATATCCAAAAACAACCTAATAGTATGCCATTTAATTTACTGTATAATATGGTCATAGGTAAACTTAATTGAAAAACAATCTTATTGCATTCTGGGGTCAATGTATAGGAGATAATTTATAAAGCTGATGGATTCAAAGCACTTCCCTTGTGGTTCAGCTGGTAAAGAATCTGCCTGCAATACGGGAGACCTGGGTTTGATCCCTGGGTTGGGAAGATCCCTTGGAGAATGGAATGGCTACTCACTCCAAAATTCTGGCATGTAGAATTCCATGGATCACAAAGAGTCGGTTTGGGCTTAGCCCTCTTTACTTTAATGATTATTATTATTATTATTTTGATGGTTGGATGGCATTACTGACTCGATGGACATGAGTTTGAGCAAGCTCTGGGAGTTGGTGATAGACAGGGAAGCCTGATATGCTGCAGTCCATGGGGTTGCAAAGAGTTGGACGTGACTGAGAAATTGAACTGAACTGAATTCAAAATAATTTATGAAGTTCATATATCCAAGGTAATATCAAGGAATGAAAAACTGGCTTGGAAAAAAAAGGTAAGAACATATATTCAGCTGTATGGATATGGACAGGAGCTTTTAGTATAGCAAATGAGGCTTTAAAAGCTCTGATTTCTGTGGAGGTACCATCATTCTTTGAATTAGTCACTTAGAATTTGTGATCCTTAATCCTTTGAGATATAGTAGTAAAACAGAGAGCCTTTTGTTTAAGAAGTTTGGGAATAGGCAGATGAGACCGGCTCTGATTTGTGCCTTGGGTGAAATCTCTGTTTCTTCTACCTTTTTTAGGGTTGATGAACTTTAATGACTGACAGCAGGCTGACATGACCTCACAACTGTGGACCCATCAAATTTTATAATCTCTTAAATCAGCTTCAGAGACCAATGCTATAGTCACCAGACTAAAGCTTTCTGCCCAATGCTATCTAAAATCAAGTGACTGGAGAGAGAATATTTTTCACTAATGTAAATATGAAAGACATATTTGCATTATGCCTTTCCAAATTCCAAATCATAAGACAAATCAGTCGCACATTTGGGAAAATGCAAAAAAGTTCTGAGGCTGAAAATTTTTAAATGCTGATATGTGGAGTCAAATGTCGAGGTTGTCATTTTGGGTAATAGGAACAGGAGCTAGTTGAAAAGAAGCTATCAATCCCTCAGTCTTGTAATTGATGCTATGAAATATGTATGTGTTTGTGTTTTCTGGTAATGATTCATTCTTGTGAACAAAATCAATATTAATAGGAAAAATTAATAGGCACGTATACTTTACACAAATCCTATGAATATTTTTCTAATATACAGAAAAGTTTTGAAAGAAAAATTACTCATTGAAGTCACAATTTTGACATGTGACTTTGTATTGTGCTATAATCCTTGCTGTTGCTGCCGCTGCTGCTGCTGCTAACTCTCTTCAGTCATGTCCAACTCTATGCGACCCCATAGACGGCAGCCTAGATGGCAGCCCACCAGGCTCCCCCGTCCCTAGGATTCTCCAGGCAAGAACACTGGAGTGGGTTGCCATCTCCTTCTCCAATGCATGAAAGTGAAAAGTGAAAGTAAAGTCGTCCAGTCATTTCTGACTCTTTAGCAACCCCATGGACTGCAGCCCACCAGGCTCCTTGCTAGCAGATTGTAATTGTTATCCAAATACCCAATAACATTCATTGATATTTTCCAGTTCTTGAATTATTCACTATTGGTTATCATTGTTTGTAAAAATCATAGAAGACTTGATAATTTTTTTATTAAATAATTATAAGATATATCTAAAATTTAATTGAAACTATGAAGAATGTTTATTTTGTTTACAATTTTGTTTGCTGTGTAAAAGTTTTTAAATTTAATTATATCCCATTTGTTTATTTGTGCTTTTGTTTCCATTACTTTAGGAGACAGGTTTAAAAAAATATTGCTGTGATTTACTTCAAAGAATATTCTGTTTATGTTTTCCTCTAAGGGTTTTATAGTATCTGGTCTTACATTTAGGTCTTTAATCCATTTTTTAATTTACTTTTATGTATGGTGTTAGAGAATGCACAAATTTCATTCTTTTACATGTAGCCATCCAGTTTTCCTAGTATAATTTATTGAAGAGACTGTCTTTTCTCCATTGTATATTCTTGCCTCTTTTGTTGTGGATCTATTGGCCACAAGTGCATGGATTTGTTTCTGGGCTTTCTATTCTGTTCCATTGATCTGTGTGTCTGTTTTTGTGCCAGTACCATATTGTTTTGATTACTGTAAGTTTACAGTATAGTCAGAAGTCAGGGAGCCTGATACCTCTAGCTCTGTTCTTCTCTTGTTTTGGCTATTTGGGATGTTTTCTATTTCTATACACTTTTTTTTCTTTCAGTTCTGTAAAAAATGCCATTGGTAATTTTATAGGTATTACATTGACTCTGCAAATTGCCTTCAGGAGTAGTCATTTAACAACATGTATTCTTCCAGTCCAAGAACACAATATATCTTTCCATCTGTCTTTATACTGTCTTCAATTTCTTTCATCAGCATCTAATAGTTTTTGGAATATAGGTCTTCTTTTCCCTCCTTAGGTAGGTTTAGTCCTAGGTATTTTATTCTTTTTGATGCAATGGTAAATTAGATTGTTTCCTTAATTTCTCTTCTGATATTTTGTTGTTAGCATATAGAAATGCAACAGATTTCTGTATATTAATATTATTCCTGTAACTTACCAAATTCATTGTTGAGTTCTAGTAGTTTTCTGCAGGTATGTATAGTATCATATCAATTTCAAAGAGTGACAACCATAATCAAAATGAAAAGGCAACCCACAGAATGAGAGAAAATACATGCAAATGACACAACTAACAAAAAATTTAGTTTCCAAATATACAAACCACTTATATAGCTCAACATAAATTAAAAATTGTCAGAAAACCTATATAAATATTTCTCCAAAGAAGACATACAGATGACCAATTGTCACATGAAAAGATGCTCAACATCGTGAATACTTAGAGAAATGCAAATCAATTCTACAAGGTATCACCTCAAATCTACAAAACTATAGTCAGAATGGCATTTGTATCACCAGTCAGAATGGCATCTGTAGACTTTTGTAGACTTGTACACTTAAAAAGTCTGCAAATAATAAATGCTGGAGAGTGTGTGGAAAAACAGAAACCCTTCTACACTGTTGGTAGGAATGTAAATTGGAGCTGCCACTATGGAGAAAAGTATGGAGGTTTCTTAAAAACTAAAAACAGAGTTATCATATGATCCAGTAATTCTACTCCTTGGCATATATTTGGAAAAGATGAAAACTCTAATTCAAAAAGATACACGCATGCCAATGTATCAGTTCAGTTCAGTTCAGTCACTCAGTCGTGTCTGACTTTTTGAGACCCCATGAATTGCAGCACACCAGGCCTCCCTGTTCATCACCATCTCCCGGAGTTCACTCAGACTCACATCCATCGAGTCCGTGATACCATCCAGCCATCTCATCCTCGGTCATCCCCTTCTCCTCCTGCCCCCAATCCCTCCCAGCATCACAGTCTTTTCCAATGAGTCAACTCTTCGCATGAGGTGGCCAAAGTACTGGAGTTTCAGCTTTAGCATCATTCCTTCCAAAGAAATCCCAGGGCTGATCTCCTTCAGAATGGACTGGCTGGATCTCCTTGCAGTCCAAGGGACTCTCAAGAGTCTTCAACACCACAGTTCAAAAGCATCAATTCTTCGGCGCTCAGCCTTCTTCACAGTCCAACTCTCACATCCATACATGACCACAGGAAAAACCATAGCCTTGACTAGATGGACCTTAGTCGGCAAAGGATGGGCTCGATAAAGAACAGAAATTGTATGGACCTAACAGAAGCAGAAGACATTAAGAAGAGGTGGGAAGAATACATGGAAGAACTGTACAAAAAAAGATCTTCACAACCCAGATAATCATGATGATGTGATCACTAATCTAGAGCCAGACATCTTGGAATGTGAAGTCAAGTGGGTCTTAGAAAGCATCACTACGAACAAAGCTAGTGGAGGTGATAGAATTACAGTGGAGCTGTTTCAAATCCTGAAAGATGATGCTGTGAAAGTGCTTCATTCAATCTGCCAGCAAATTCGGAAAACTCAGCAGTGGCCACAGGACTGGAAAAGGTCAGTTTTCATTCCAATTACAAAGAAAGGCAATGCCAAAGAATGCTCCAACTACCACACAATTGCACTCATCTCACATGCTAGTAAAGTAATGCTCAAAATCCTCCAAGCCAGGCTTCAGCAATACGTGAACCGTGAACTCCCTGATGTTCAAGCTGGCTTTCGAAAAGGCAGAGGAACCAGAGATCAAATTGCCAACATCTGCTGGATCATCAAAAAAGCAAGAGAGTTCCAGAAAAACATCTACTTCTGCTTTATTGACTATGCCAAAGCCTTTGACTGTGTGGATCACAATAAACTGTGGAAAATTCTGAAAGAGATGGGAATACCAGACCACCTNACATCTACTTCTGCTTTATTGACTATGCCAAAGCCTTTGACTGTGTGAATCACAATAAACTGTGGAAAATTCTGAAAGAGATGGGAATACCAGAACATCTGACCTGCCTCTTGAGAAACCTATATACAGGTCAGGAAGCAACAGTTAGAACCGGACATGAAACAACAGACTGGCTCCAAATAGGAAAAGGAGTATGTAAGGCTGTATATTGTCACCCTGCTTATTTAACTTACATGCAGAGTACATCATGAGAAACGCTTGGCTGGAAGAAGCACAAGCTGGAATCAAGATTGCCAGGAGAAATATCAATCACCTCAGATATGCAGATGACACTACCCTTATGGCAGAAAGTGAAGAGGAAGTAAAAAGCCTCTTGATGAAAGTGAAAGAGGAGAGTGAAAAAGTTGGCTTAAAGCTCAACATTCAGAAAACGAAGATCATGGCATCTGGTCCCATCACTTCACGGGAAATAGATGAGAAACAGTGGAAACAGTGTCAGACTTTATTTTGGGGGGCTCCAAAATCACTGCAGATGGTGACTGTCACCATGAAATTAAAAGATGCTTACTCCTGGGAAGAAAGTTATGACCAACCTAGATAGTATATTGAAAAGCAGAGACATTACTTTGCCAACAAAGGTCCGTCTAGTCAAGGCTATGGTTTTTCCAATGGTCATGTATGAATGTGAGAGTTGGACTGTGAAGAAGGCTGAGCACTGAAGAATTGATGCTTTTGAACTGTGATGTTGGAGAAGACTCCTGAGAGTCCCTTGGACTGCAAGGAGATCCAAGCAGTCCATTCTGAAGGAGATCAGCCCTGGGATTTCTTTGGAGGGAATGATGCTGAAGCTGAAACTCCAGTACTTTGGCCACCTCATGAGAAGAGTTGACTCATTGGAAAAGACTCTGATGTTGGGAGGGATTGGGGGCAGGAGGAGAAGGGGACGACCGAGGATGAGATGGCTGGATGGCATCACTGACTCGACGGACATGAGTCTGAGTGTACTCCGGGTGTTGGTGACGGACAGGGAGGCCTGGCATGCTGCGATTCATGGGGTCGCAAAGAGTTGGACACGACTGAGCAACTGAACTGAACTAAACTGAGCAACTGAAGTGAACTGAGTATAAGTTACACTCAAATTGTCAACTATGTAGTAGGTCAGGACCCCTAAGACCAGCATTGTTCTGGAGTTAACTTTCTGTCTATATATATATATGATACATTGAGCTTCAAAAGTGCTTAGAATACTATATTATGGGATTCTTTTTATAGATGATCTAATATGATCAGTGATGTTGGATAATTTTCTATTTCTCTATAGAAGAACTTCATATGATCTTTTTTAGGACTTCCCTGGTGTCTGAGCCTGGTGGCTCAGATGGCAAAGCGTCTGCCTACAGTGTGGGAGACCTGAGTTCAATCCCTGGGTTGTTGGGAAGATCTCCTGGAGAAGGAAATGGCAACCCACTCCAGTACTCTTGCCTGGAAAATTCCGTGGATGGAGGAGCCTGGTAGACTTCAGTCCATGGGGTCGCAAAGAGTCAGACATGACTGAGCGACTTCACTTTCACTTTCTATAGATATGGACGTTTGAGAGCTAAGTGAAGGACACTTGAAAGAAATCACTACCTTTCAGCATGTGGGCTTCCTTGATAGCTCAGTCAGTAAAGAATCCACCTGCAAATCAGGAGACGCCGGTTTGATTCCTGGGTCAGAAAGATCAGCTGGAGATGGGCTAGGCTACCTACAGTAGTATTCTTGGACTTCCCTTGTGGCTCAGCTGGTAAAGAGTAGAACGCATCCACTGCAGTCTAAAGTTCTGCAGTACGGAAGACCTGGGTTTAATCCCTGGATTGGGAAGTTCCCCTGGGGGGAAGGGAAGGGCTACCTATTCCAGTATTCTGGCCTGGAGAAATTCATGGACTACAGTCCATGGGGTCACAAAGAGTCGGGCATGTTGAGCCACTTTCACCTTACACCATATAGAAAAATTAACTCAACACAGATCAAAAACCTAAATGTAAAAGTTAAAACTATGAAACTCTTAGAAGAAAGTGAAGGTGTTAGTCGCTCATTGGTGTCCAACTCTTTGCGACCCCATGGACTGTAGCCCGCCAGGCTCCTCTGTCCATGGGATTCTCCAGGCAAGAATACTGGCATGATTAGTCATTCCCTTCTCCCAACCCAGGAACTGAACTTGTGTCTCTCACATTGCAGGCAGATTCTTGACTATCTGAGCCTCCAGGGAAGCCCCAAAAGGCAGTTGTTGCTTACTTGTGATAAAGCACACACAACAAAAGAAAAAAAATGTACTTCATCAAAAAGAAAAACTTGTTCCTCAAAGAACACTATCGATAAAGTGAAAAGACCAGGATGGGAGAATGTATTTGCAGATTGTATCTGATAAGGATCTAGTTGATAAAGAACTTTTGCAACTCAACGATAAAAACACAATCCAATTTTAAAAAAAGGAAAGGATTTAAATAGCTATGTCTCTAAAGAAGGTATGCATCGCACTGTTCAGTTGCTAAGTCTTGTCAGACTCCCCGGAGCCCATGGGCTGCAGCATGCCAGCCTCCCCTGTCCTCTGTCTCCTAGAGTTTGTTCAGATTCATGTCCATTGAGTCGGTCCAAAGAAGATATACAAATGGTCAGTTAGCCATGAAAATACACACAACATCATTAGTGACTAGGGAAATACAAATCAAAGTAACAGTGAGATACCCCTTCACACCCGCGGTGTCGTTGCTCAGTTGCTCAGTCGTGTCCCACTCTTTGTGACCCCAAGGACTGCAGCACGCCAGGCTTCCCTGTCCTTCACCACCTCCTGGAGCTTGCACAAACTCATGTGATGGAACTGCACTGACTCAGTTCAGTTCAGTCGCTCAGTCGTGTCCGACTCTTTGCGACCCCATGAATCGCAGCACGCCAGGCCTCCCTGTTCATCACCATCTCTCGGAGTTCACTCAGACTCACATCCATAAAAAAAAAAAAAAAACATAAATGAACTTACTTACAAAACAGACCTTGGTTTGATCCCTGGGTCTGGAAGATTCCCTGGAGAAAGAAATGGCAAACCATTCTAGCTTTCTTGCCTGGAGAATTCCACAGACAGAGGAGCCTGGTGGGCTACAGTGCATCAGGTCACAAAGAGTCAGACATGACTGAGAGACTAACACTTTCACAAAACAGAAACAGACTCATAGACATAGAAACCAAACTTATGATTACCAAAGGGGAAAGTGAGAGAAAGATAACTTGGAGTTTGAGATTAACAGATACACCCTGCTATATATAAAATAGATAAACAATAAGGATCTACTTTATAGCACAGGAAACTATATGCAATATCTTTTAATAAGCTACAATGGAAAAGAATTTGAAAATGAATGCTTATGTATTCATATGCATTCACTGGGACTTTCTTCATAGCTCAGATGGTAGCTGCCTCCAATGCAGGAGACCTGGATTCAGTCCCTCGAAGATCATCTGGAGGAGGGCATGGCAATCCACTCTAGTCTTCTTGCCTGAAGAATCCCTACAGAAAACGGAGCCTGGCAGTTTACAGTCCATGGGGTTACAAAGACAGAGCAACTAAGCACATATATTACTAAATTACTTTGCTATACACCTAAAACATTGTAAGCAACTATACTTCAATTAAAAAGTAGTATAAAGAATGATGGGAATATTTTTAAGAAATATAAAGGAAATCTCTCATTATTACCAGATATGTTTTAAATCACCACAATAGAAAGTATCATTGACTAATGCACTTCATAACTATCTTTAACATAATGATACTATAGAAAGGAAAAAAAATATGATAATCTTTTGAGCCAATATCTACTGCCGCCTGGAAAATAATACACAATTTTGCAGTAGGGACAATATTTAGAAAAAAAATAATGATACTTTCTATAGGAAACAAATTATCTTTCAGTTACACCTGAAACACAGGTGAGTTATTGAGAACTCTAAGTTGCTCTGATTTCTTGTTTCTAAATCCAAAAACTGCTATCTTTTTGAACTTCAGTTCAGTTCAGTTCAGTTCAGTCGCTCAATCGTGTCTGACTCTTTGCGACCCCGTGAATCGCAGCACGCCAGGCCTTCCTGTCCATCACCAACTCCCAGAGTTCACTCAGACTCATGTCCATCGAGTCAGTGATACCACCCAGCCATCTCATCCTCTGTCGTCCCCTTCCCCTCCTGCTCCCAATCTCTCCCAGCATCAGATGTTTTCCAATGAGTCAACTCTTCGCATGAGGTGGCCAAAGTACTGGAGTTTCAGCTTTAGCATCATTCCTTCCAAAGAAATCCCAAGGCTGATCTCGTTCAGAATGGACTGGTTGGATCTCCTTGCAGTCCAAGAGACTCTCAAGAGTCTTCTCCAACACCACAGTTCAAAAGCATCAATTCTTTGGCGCTCAGCTTTCTTTATAGTCCAACTCTCACATCCATACATAACCACTGGAAAAACCATAGTCTTGACTAGATGGACCTTAGTTGGCAAAGTAATATCTCTGCTTTTGAATATGCTATCTAGGTTGGTCACAACTTTTCTTCCAAGGAGTAAGCATCTTTTAATTTCATGGCTGCAGTCACCATCTGCAGTGCTAACACTGGCTAAATCCAAAGTGCAGTACTCAGATGCAATCTCAAAAATGACAGAATGATCTCTGTTTACAAGGCAAACCATTCACTATCAAGGTAATCCAAGTATATCGCCCAAGCAGTAATGCTGAAGATGCTGAATTTGAACGGTTCTATGAAGACCTACAAGACTTTTTAGAACTAACATCCCCCAAAAGATGTCCTTTTCATTATAGGGGACTGGAATGTAAAAGTAGGAAGTCAAGAAACACCTGGAGTAACAGGCAAATTTGCCCTCGGGTACAGAATGAAGCACAGCAAAGGTTAAGAGAATTTTGCCAAGAGAACACAATGGTCATAGCAAATACCCTATTCCAATAACACAAGAGAAGTGTCTACACATAGACATCACCAGATGGTCAAAACTGAAATCAGATTGATTATATTCCTTGCAGCCAAAGATGAAGAAGCTCTATACAGTCAGCAAAAACAAGACTGGGAGCTGACTGTAGCTCAGATCATGAACTCCTTATTGTGAAATTCAGACTGAAATTGAAGAAAGTGGGGAAAACCACTAGACCATTCAAGTATGACCTAAATCAAATCCCTAATGGTTATACAGTGGAAGTGAGAAATAGATTTAAGGGACTAGATCTGATAGACAGGGTGCCTGATGAACTATGGATGGAGGTTCATGACATTGTACATGGATGTCTTCTGACAGGGCTCAAGATCATCCCCAAGAAAAACAAATGCAGAAAAACAAAATGGCTGTTTGAGGAAGCCTTACAAATAGCTGTGAAAAGAAGAGAAGCAAAAAGAAAGGAAAAAAGGAAAGATATACCCAATTAAATGCAGAGTTCCAAAGAATAGAAAGGAGAGATAGAAAACCTTCCTAAAGGATCAGTGGAAAGAAATAGAGGGGAAAAAAATAGAATGGGAAAGACTAGAGATCTCTTCAAGAAAATTAGAGATACCAAGGGAACATTTCATGCAAAGATCAGCTCAATAAAGGACAGAAATTGTATGGACCTAACAGAAGCAGAAGATATTAAGAAGAGGTGGCAAGAATACACAGAAGAACTATACAAAAAGTTCTTCATGACTCAGAAAATCACGATGAGTGATCACTCACCTAGAGCCAGACATCCTGGAATGTGAAGTCAAGTGGGCCTTAGGAAACATCACTATGAACAAAACTAGTGAAGGTGATGGAATTCCAATTGAGCTGTTTCAAATCCAAAAAGATGATGCTGTGAAAGAGCTGCTCTCAATATGCCAGCAAATTTGGAAAACTCAGCAGTGGCCATGGGACTGGAAAATGTCAGTTTTCATTCCAATCCCTAAAAAAGGGAATCCCAAAGAATGCTCATACTACCACACAATTGCACTCATCTCACACGTTAGTAAAATAATGCTCAATATTCTCCAAGTGAAGTCGTTCAGTCATGTCCGACTCTTTGCAACTCCATGGACCGTAGCCTACCAGGCTCCTCTGTCCATGGGATTTTCCAGGCAATAGTACTGGAGTGGGTTTCCATTTCCTTCTTCAGGGGATCTTTCCAAACCAGGGATGGAACCCAGGTCTCCTACATTGTAGACAGACACTTTACCATCTGAGCCAACAGGGAAGTCAATATTCTCCAAGCCAGGCTTCAAAAATACATGAGCCATGGAATTCCAATGTTCAAGCTGGTTTTAGAAAAGGATTAGGTAACAGAGATCAAATTCCCAACATCCGTTGGATCACAAAGATCAAGAGAGTTCTTGAAAAAACATCTATTTCTGTTTTACTGACTATGCCAAAGCCTTTGACTGTGTGGATCACAAGAAACTGTGGAAAATTCTGAAACAGAAGGGAATGCCAGACGACCTGACCTGCCTCTTGAGAAACCTATATGCAGGTCAGTAAGCAATAGTAGAACTGGACATGGAACAACAGACTGGTTCCAAATAGGAAAAGGAGTACGTCAAGGCTGTGTATTGTCACCCTGCTTATTTAACTTATATGCAGAGTACCTCATGAGAAACGCTGGGCTGGAAAGCACAAGCTGGAATTAAGAGTGCCTGGAGAAATATTAATAACCTAAGATATGCAGGCAACACCACCCTTATGGCAGAAAGTGAAGAAGAACTAAAGAGCCTCTTGATGAAAGTGAAAGAGGAGAGTGAAAAATTTGGCTTAAAGTTCAACATTTAGAAAACTAACATCATGGCATCTGGTCCCATCACTTCATGGCAAATAGATGGGGAAACAGTGAAAACAGTGGCAGACTTTTTTTTTGGAGGGGGAACACCTCAAAAATCACTGTAGATGGTGACTGCAACCATGAAATTAAAAGACACTTACTCCTTAGAAGGAAATGACAGACATAGACAGCATATTAAAAAGCAGAGACATTACTTTGCCAACAAAGGTCCGTCTAGTCAAGACTATGGTTTTTCCAGTAGTCATGTATGAATGTGAGTTGGACTAGAAAGAAAGTTGAGTGCCAAAGAATTGACGCTTTTGAACTGTGGTGTTGAAGAAGATGCTTGAATGTCCCTTGGACTTCAAGGAGTTTCAACCCGTCCATCCTAAAGATCAGTCCTGAGTGTTCCTTGGAAGGACTGATATTGAAGCTGAAACTCCAATAGTTTGGCCACCTCATGTGAAGAGCAGACTCATTTGTAAAGATCCTGATGTTGGGAAAGATTGAAGATGGGAGGAGAAGGGGACAACAGAAGATGAGATGGTTGGATGGCATCACTGACTCAATGGACGTGAGTTTGAGTAAACTCCAGGAGTTGGTGATGGACAGGGAGTCCTGGCATGCTGCAGTCCATGGGGTCACAGAGTTGGACAGGACTGACCTACTTAACTGAACTGAAATGAACTGAATACTGGCTAAGATTAAGCAGCTACTGCCCAAGTTAGGTGCATGCAAATCTCTGACTTCGAATGAAAACAATGCTAATCAAAAGATTTAGCTCCCTGATGCTATTTTTCCAATTCAGTGAAATGGATATTTATTGGCTATTTTAAACTCTTCTTTTTTTTAGCATTTGAATTTAAGGTTACATATTTTCCCATAAACTTGCATTTTATGAAACAAACACACTTTATGTATTATTTGCATTATTACTTCATTCAAAATAACAGTGCTTAATACTGATTTCTTCTTCAATTTATGTATTAGTTAATTGAAAATTTTATAGGGAATTTTATAGTTATTTCTTTGGTACTTTTATTAACTTCTTTCCACTGTGGTGAGAAAGCACACTTTGTATAAACTTAATCCTTTGAAATTATTTGAGACTTGATTAATGGCTAAAGATATGCTTATTTTTTGAAAATATTCCATGTTTACTTATAAAGTACATGCCTTCTGACTTCTGGAAAGTATTTTCTTATAGTTCTCAATTAGATCATTTTTATTAATCAAGCTTTTCTAAACTTATAAATCCTTACTGATTTTTCTAATTCTTTTTCGTAATTATTCATAACTATGCAGATGGTGATTGCAGCCATGAAATTAAAAGACATTTACTCCTTGGAGGAAATTTATGACCAACCTAAATAGCATATTGAAAAGCAGAGACAGTACTTTGCCGACTAAGGTCCATCTAGTCAAGGCTATGGTTTTTCCAGTGTTCACTTATGGATGTGAGAGTTGGACTGTGAAGAAAGCTGATCACTGAAGAATTGATGCTTTTGAACTGTGGTGTTGGAGAAGACTTTTGAGAGTCCCTTGGACTGCAAGGAGATCCAACCAGTCCATTCTGAAGGAGATCAGCCCTGGGATTTCTTTGGAGGGAATGATGCTGAAGCTGAAACTCCAGTACTTTGGCCACCTCATGTGCAGAGTTGACTCATTGGAAAAGACTGTGATGCTGGGAGGGATTGGGGGCAGGAGGAGAAGGGGATGACCGAGGATGAGATGGCTGGATGGCATCACCGATTAGATGGACATTAGTTTGAGTGAACTCTGGGAGTTGGTGATGGACAGGGAGGCCTGGTGTGCTGCAATTAATGGGGTCACAAAGAGTTGGATATGACTGAGTGACTGAACTGAACTTAAATGAACTGATGCCAAATCTCATGCTATGAACATAAATTTGTCTGTTTTCCCTTTTATTTTGGATCTGTTTTGTTCAATCTATTGAGAGTGTTTTGAAAAGTTACATTTCATTAGTAACTTTTCCTAATGACTGGACCATTGTATTACAATGAAACGTTCTTCTTTATTAGAATAATTTTTGCTTTAAAATCTACTTTTCTGATATTACTATAATGGTTTCACTTTGATAAATTATTTAGTGGTGGTATTTTTAAAATTTATTCATTTACTTGGGATGCAGTATGGAGATTTCTTGAAAGAAATGAAAAATACAGCTAATATATGATCCATAAATCCTACTTCTGGGCATATATCTTGAGAAAAACATGGTTAAAGGATACATGCACATCAATGTTCATTGCAGTGCTGTTTTTTTATAGCCAAGACATGGAAACAATCTAAATGTTCATTGACAGATGAATGGACAAAGATGTGGTACATTTACACAATGGAATATTACTCAGTCATTAAAAAGAATGAAATAATACTATTTGCAGCAACACAGAAAGACCTGGAGATTATCATGCTAAGTGAAGTAAGTCAGACAGAAAAATATGAAATCTCTTATATGCCAAATCTAAAAAAGAAATTATATAGATGAACTTATTTATAAAATAGAAATAAATTCACAGACTTAGAGAATGAACTTAAGTTTACCAGGGGGAAGGGTGGAGGGGAATGATAGATTGGAATTTTGGGATTGACATGTGCACACTACTATATTTAAAATATGTAATCATCAAGGACCTACTGTATAGCATAGGGCATGTGTGCATGCTAAGTCACTTCAGTCATGTCCAACTCCTTGTGACCCTATGGACTGTAGCCCACCAGGCTCCCCTATCCATAGGATTCTCCAGGCAGGAGTACTGGGTTGCCACGCCCTCCTCCAGGACAGCATAGCAATTTCTGCTCAATATTCTGCACTAACTGTGCTCAATATTCTATACTAATCTAAATGAGAAAAGAATTTGAAAAATAATAGATATATGTGTATGTATAACTGAATCCCTGGGCTGTACATCCCTAAAACTAACAGAGTGTTGTTAATCTACTATTTTTTTTAAATAGTGACTATTGATTTTTAAAACGTAGATTCATATATCCAAGTTTTTCCAGATGTTTTACTTCAATGTTTTCTAAAAACCAAATCAAGTGCCAAAAAGTATATAATTTTTGTGTATATATATATATATATA
>SJYT01024323.1:46067-92404 GCA_006410635.1 Cephalophus harveyi
CTTATACACATGAATCAATTGATCATTGATATTACTAGAAAATGTTTAATTATGTGAGCACATCTTTGTTAACTGAAAGGATTTCACTTTTTAAAAATATCTATATCTTTTTCTTTCATAGTTTTTAGCAAAATTTTCATAACAAATAATAATTTATTTTTGTCCTATATCCATATAATCATAATATTTTATTACTTTGAATGAGTTTTGAAGGTCCAACATTTAAATGAAAATTAAGCAACTGGATCTGTACACAGCAGAGCTGTTGCCTGAGGTATCTGGTGTACTGTTACAAGGAAGTTTTATGATGTGTATTGTTTATCTCAACCTACATTTTACCATATCTTATATGTCTGCTAACTAAGATTGTTTAACTTAGTCCACAATCTACCCTTCTGCTTAGGAAACAATAATTAGTGTCTTTCTGAAACGGATTCATATTGTGTCCCCAAAAAGCTTCAGTATTAAACCATAAATTTTATGCATTTATGTTTTGGAGAAGAAAATGGCAACCCATTCCAGTACTCTTGTTTGGAAAATTCTACAGACTGAGGAGCCTGGTAGGCTACAGTCCATGGAGTCACAAAGAGTCAGACATGACTGAGTGACTTCACTTCTACTAAATTTTATGCATTTATGTTTAGTCTTACATAAATTTGTCACATGAGTGAAAATACTGATTTCAGTGAGTGTGGAAATCTAATAAACTGACAATTTGGGATTGAGAATATTATGCAAAGTATATTAAATAAGCGAAGCTTATGAATAATCTCTCAATGGAGTGAGTTAATCAAATTCTTAAAAAACATTCAAAATGACCATATCACGTTATACATTTTTAAAACACAAAAAGTGAAAGTGTCAGTCACTCAGAATCACTTGGATTCTCCAGGCAAGAAGACTGGAGTGGGTAGCCATTCCCTTCTCCAGGGCATCTTCCTGACCCAGGGATCCATCCCAGGTCTCTGGCGTTGCAGGCAGGTTCTCCATGGTCTGACCCACAAAGGAAGCCCTTACAACACAAAGAGCATGTTAACAGCACCAAGGCCTCTACACCCTGTCCTCTGCTTCATTGTCACCTGTCTTCCCCACTACAGCTTGATTGAAACTATTGACCTTTACTTCTTTTACTTTCCTTCTTCTGTGAATCTAAGCTTAATCAACTCACCACTTGCCTCCATCCTTTCTCCTTCCTTCACTATTTTTTCATAAGTTATGAAAATTCAACAAGGATAGTCAATTCCCACAAACCTGGGAGTTCTTTTCCTTGGGATGACTTTGCTTGGATATTAATGTATTGTTTTTACAGTTTAAATTTACAGTTTGTTCTTATATTTATATTTCCAATTTTTGAGAGAAGTCTCAGTGTAATTCTCCAAGTAATGACAAAAGGCCTAAAAACAAGGATATATACAGGAAATTTAACATTTCTCTGTAAGTGCTGTGTCCACAGAATAACGTGTGAGATCTGAGAAGTATCTGAAGGTATCAGTTGATCCAACTCATTGTCCACTTTCACATACTCAGCCTTTACCTATGAAACTTTTAGAGTGAAAAACCCTTAATATTAATTCTCAGGATTGTGATTTCTGATACATGAATGTGGACAAATAATCAGAAACTGCCTCTCAGAACTTCCATAAAAATTTAAAACTAAACAAAACTAAGTAAAACAGAATTTGTTCTAAAGTGTTGATTTTCTCTTTTGTTCCCCTCTTTGAATACCATATAAGCATTATTTATGGTAGAGACATAAGTTAATGAAAATTAGTCTTCAGGAGGAATTCAAGCATGCCAGATTATCATTCACTGAATTTGTAACTTTTTAATAAGAGCTAATTCTCAAAATTCCAGGTTGTTTTTATACTAATTTTCTTTTCCAATATACCTAGTTATTTAATAAGTGATTATCATACTGTGAAAAATAGTATCTTTTTTAAAAACAAAAAATAACTGTTTATTTATAATAAAAAATATTAGATTCATCATCCCTTGGGTTATGGAGAAATATTACAATATTTCCATATCCATATTCTCTTTTTATGAACAAATATTGCGCCAGCAAAGTTTAACACCTTGGTTTCTTGGCCAATAAATTTTGAGGTTGTTTCCTATACAGTCAGTGTTTTGTTTCTAAGCTGTTTTACTGCAGCAGGCAGGACATCTAACTGAATACATTGCTTCACTGAAACAGCCTGGACTTTAATTCTGTAACAGTCCTGTTACATTACCATCTTTCAGGAGGCCTGTCACTAAGCCATGGCAGTAGGAAAGAGGAGCAGGAAAGGAACATTAATGAAGGCAGTTGCATTCTGGTGATTTCCCAAGAGAAGACAAACACCAATCTACTGAAGGACTTCGGCTGCCAGCAGGTAAAATCAGGACACTGCCTTTATTTCCAGCATATTAGGGATGTTTCAATTCTGCCTTCCTCAGCTCAATGGAGAACATGCTGACAGACCCTGACCTTTCATCAGTGGAAGCAAGGAATCTGAAGGTTATTTTAGGACTACCTAGCAACAAATTCATAAGCCTGTCAATTCCTAAGAATTAAGTTTGTGGCTTCCTCATTAGGGAATGTGGTAATCTATTTGCTTCTGTTATAATTTCAGAAAAAAAATGCATGTTACCATATTTGTTAGTTTTGTCCCCTCCCCCCTTTTGTCTATTAAATGGAGATGGTTGCTGTTACTTCAGAAGAAAAGTTTTCCTGTCTTTCTGGTGTTCATTGGCCCATTTTACAGTCTGTAAGAAATGTGTACATGTCACCTACAACCTCAAGATGCAAACTGGCTTTTACTCATTTGTGCAACTGGATACTGAGGTTTATCAGTCTCCAGCCAGCTTCTTGTCCTATTTATTGTTGCCCTGTGAACATTCTTCCCTCCTTTCACACTGAAGCTGTCCTTGCATCCGTTCTGTGTTTTCACACCTTGGTGATTTCACCCATGCTGCTTCCCTGCCTGCAACATTCTCATCCATCTCTGGCCATCTGCTAGACCACTCTATTGCTCCTCTAGTAAATGCTATAATTAACTAGGACCATATTTTTGTCTCCAATGCATAGCACACCTGCTGAAATGCAGTAGGCTCTCATTAATTATTTAAAGAAATGTTCTAATGGTGATTTGTTATTTAATGTTTCTTAAAGAAGATAATAATGTGTATAACTTTTTCTCCTAAAAGTGGGCCTCATTTAATAATTTAAATGTTTAAGTTTTTTCTACACAAAGTTTTTTTAGAAAAAAGATCTACATATTTTTATTTCCATATAAATATTATGCCATCTAAGTTTTAGAGAGATTTACCTCCACTACTTAAACCTTCAATTATACAAAAATATTATATACTATTTATTTAAAGGTAATGTTATATACTATTTATTCACAGATTTTGCCAGTTTTTCACTGCCTTATGTCTCTGTTTCATGTTTTCAAGACAACAGCCTCAAATTCCTTGCATCTTTTATCCAATTACCCTGATTGGCAAAAGCCCATGAGTTAAATCTAACTCTGCTAACACATCCAATTGGCCTATAAAACCATCACGTGATCTATTTGATCAATGATTTCACTCTTTTTCTCTATTTCTCTATCTTCTGTAATTTTTACTCATCTCTTTTCACTCCCCTCTGTTGAAAACCTTGGGGCTTCCCTGACTGATCGGTTGGTAAAGAATCTGCCTGCAATGCAGGAGACCCCGGTTGAATTCCTGAGCTGGGAAGAGCCAATGAAGAAGGGATAGGCTACTCACTCCAGAATTCTTGGGCTTCCCTTGAGGCTCAGCTGGCAAAGAATCTGCTTGCAATGTGGGAGACCTGGGTTCAATCCCTGGGTTCAGAAGACCCCCTGAAGAAGGGAAAGGCTACCCACCCCAGTATTCTGGCCTAGAGAATTCTATGGAATGTATAGTCCATGGGTTGACAAATGGTCAGACTCAACTGAGCAACTTTCATTTTCACTGCTGAATGATTTACCCTGAGCATGGAAATATGCTTATCTCTTTTATTTCTATAAATATTTTTCTACTCTATATCCCTTCCTGCTGTTAATTAATTTCTTTTCTTTCCCTTTTTCCAATAGTCATGTATGGATGTGAGAGCTGGACTATGAAGAAAGCTGAGCACCAAAGAATTGATGCTTTTGAACTATGGTGTTGGAGAAGATTCTTGAGAGTCCATTGGAGTGCATGGACATACAACCAGTCAATCTTAAAGGAAACCAGTCCTGAATATTCATTGGAAGGACTGATGCTGAGGCTGAAACTCCAATACTTTGGCCCCCTGATGTGAAGAACCAAGTCATTGGAAAAGACCTTGATGCTGGGAAAGATTGAAGGCAGGAGGAGAAAGGGATGACAGAGGGTGAGATGGTTGGAGGGCATTACTGACTAGCTGGATATAAGTTTGAGCAAGCTCCAGGAGTTGGTGATGAACAGGGAAGCCTGGCGTCCTGCAGTCCATGGAGTCACAAAGAGTCAGACACGAATGAGTGACTGAACTGAACTGAAGAACCCCTCAGTAGTTGTCTTCGTTCACAAATTCAATTCCTTTTCTTCATCCACTCTAGAACCTACTCTGGTCAATGTTTTCCCCACACCACTAAACTGCTTTAGTCAACGTCACCAGTGACCTCCATATTCGTGATTATATAGAAGTTAATTCTCATTGCTTACTGAGTGTTCATTATAATTAACCATTGGTGATATTTAACTTTCTACTTCCTCCTTAAGATAATTTCTTCATTTGACTTTTATAACACCACATTCCTGGTTTCCAAAAGGGATGCATTTGCCCAGGTGCAGCGAGAAAGATTATGCATAGTCCATAGAGATGTTAAAAATAAAAATACAACTTACTGAAATGTTCTGTTTTTACTATCATAATTCACCAACAATAGTTTTTACTGAACAAAAAGAGCATTTTGTTATGCTGATGTTTAAGAACTGTTAAGCAACTGAGCACAGCACATAGTTATTGCAGAATTTTAATAATTTAATCTTCAAGTTAGCATCTTTTTTGCCTGTGACTCACACCACGTTACCAGTCTTCCTTTTCAGAGTTAGCTTTGATGATTCAGAATTGTTTGAGCTCTTTTCCAGCATGATATGTACTCCAACCCCTGTGGATCCTGTTTTAAAAAACAATGGATTCAAATACGAGTGATGCACCAGTCACTGTAAAAGTGAGGAAACTGAACATGAATTGCTTCAATTCTATCATTATTATTATATCTGTATTGTTATTTTGTGTATATAATTTAAAACAATGAGATAGCTAGGAAACTTCAGTACAGGATATTTTTGTTCACTCTATGTGAGTTTTAGGTCATAAGGGAAATAGTCTACTGGGTTTTAATAATTGCCTTAAAATTGGAACTAATTAGAATTTAGACTTATTTCAATAACTTGGTTTAAAAATAAAATTTTTTAAAATAAAAAGTAAGAGAACTGCACTATCAGAAATTATTGTGATAGACCAATATGTCTTCCCTTTTTCCAAAAAATGTTATTAAAGATTATAAATTAATTTCATTAGTTGTATTATAAAATTATTGTTATGTTTTTCTGCTTATTGAAACTGACTACTTTAAAAATTTATGATCTCTAGAAGTTCAAAGTGAAAAATCAGCAGAGTCAGCTCCTTCCAAGGGCTGTGAGGGAAAGATTCGCTTCAAGCCTCTCTGGTTGGCTTACAGATGGCTGTCTTCTCAAGGAGGATGTGGATGCATGCTAAGTCACTTCAGTCATGTCTGACTCTTTGCAGCTTTATGGACTGTACCTCCCAGGCTCCTCTGTGCATGGAATTTTCCAAGCAAGAATACTGGTGTGAGTTGCTATTTCCTCCTCCAGGGAATCTTCCCAACCAGGGATCAAACCTACGTCTCCTGCATTGGCAGGCAGATTCTTTACTACTACCTGAGAAGCCCTCCCAGGAGGACATATTATGTCATCTGCCTACAAACACAGTTTTGTGTCTTCATTCCTGATTAGCATATACCATTTGTGTCATCTTCCTGCCTTATTACCAAAAATTTCAGTATGATGTTGAAAAGAAATGGTGAGGGAGGCATCCTTGCCTTGTACCTAAAGGAAAGCTTTAGGTTTCTCATCATTAAGTTTGATGATAACTGTCTTACAGACTTTAAGACAAAAGTCTTACAGACTTTACCAAGTTAAGAAAGTTCTCCTCTACTCTTAGTTTCATTCATGAGATTTTATCATGAATGGGCATTGTATTTTGTCAAATGCCTTTTATACACTTATTGATATGATCATGAGATTTTTCATTCTTTTAGTCTATTGATGTAATGATTATATTAAGTGATTTATGAATGTTGAAACAACTTTACATACCTGAGATAAGTCCCACTTGGCCATGCTGCATAATTATTTTCATACTTTTTTGGATTCAATTTATTAATATCTTGTTGAAGATATTTACATTTATTTTCATGAGGGATATTAGTCTGCAGTTTTCTTGTAGTATCTTTGTCTGGTTTGGTTTTGGGGTACTGATAGCCTTATAGAGTCAGAAAGTTTCTCTCTGCTTTTATGCTCTGAAAGAGAATGTAGAGGATTGATATAACTTCTTTAAATATTTGGTTAGAATTCAAAAGTGAACTCATTTGTGCTTGGTATTTTCTCCTTTGGAATGTTATTAATTATTGATTAGTTTTTAATTAGTTATTAATTATTGATTATTTTTTAATATATAAGACTATTCTTATGTTCGATACAGGATACAGGATGCTTGGGGCTGGTACACGGGGATGATCCAGAGAGATGGAGTGGGAGGTGGGAGGGGGATTCAGGAATGGGAGTTCGTATACACCCATGGTGGATTCATGTCAATGTATGGCAAAACCAATACGGTATTGTAAAGTAAAATAAAGTAAAAATAAAACTAAAAAAATTAAAAAAAAGACTATTCAAATTAATTCTTCTTGAATGACTTTTAATAGTATGTGTCTTTCAAGGAATTGGTCCATTTCATTTAGATTATCAAAATTGTAAGCATGGATTGTTCATAGTATTACCTGATTATCTTTTTAATTTCCATGAGATAATGATGCCTTTTCTACAGTTTCTCATATTAGTAACTTGTGTTCTCTTTTTTCTTAATTAGCCTGCCCAGAGTGTTACTGATTTTATTAATCTTTTCAAAGAATCAGCTTTTGATTTTGTTGATTTTCTTTATCGTGTTCTTGTTTCAAATTTCATTGATTTCTACTCTAATTCTTACTTATTTATTGCTTACATTGGATTTAATTTGCTCCTCTTTTTCTAATTTTCCAAGTTGGATTCTTAGATATTTGGTTTTAGATCTTTTCTAGCCCAGGTCAGTTAGATTTCACTATGGCAGGTTAGACTCTGGTTAACTAGTTTCCTCTGAGGGCAAACCTTGTTAAGAAGGACAAGATGCTCTGAATTATTTCAAAACGGTTCCTTTCCCTCTCACTGCTGGAAGGCCAAGGAGATTTTCCTTTGATATTTACTATGGGAACCTGGTTAAACTCCTAGAGATAAATTTTAAAATATTGTAGGGCTTACCCTATGACTCTTGAAACTGATAAGTAATTACATCAAGGTTACCAAATACAAGTTTAGTATACAAGTCAATTGTTTTTCTATATGCCAAGAGGAATTTGAAATTAAAAACACAATACCATTCATATTAGTATCATTCAAAATGAAATACTTAGGTATGAATTTAACAGACTATGTGTAAGATGCAATATGAGGAAAATAATAAAACTGAAATACAAAATCAAATATGAATAATAAATATAAAGCTACTCCATGTTTATTAATAGGAAGACTCTGTATTGTCAAGATGTCAGTTCTTGATTTGCAGATTCTATGTAATCCCAATCAAAATTCCAACAAGTTATTTTATGGATATGGATAAACCTATTCTAACATTTAAATGGAGAGACAAAAGACCCAAGAATAGCCAAAATGACATTGAGGAAAAGAACAAAGTTGGTGGACTGATAATACCATCTTAAAGAATTATTATAAAGCTACAGTAATCAAGACAGTGTGGTAACACTGATAAAACAGACAAAATAAATCAATAGAACAATATATGGAACTCAGAAATGGGCTTCCTTCATGGCTCAGATGGTAAAGAATCTTCCCGTAATGCAGGAGACCTGATCCGTGGTTTGGAAAGAAGCCCTGGAGAAGGAAATGGGCAACGCATTCCAGTATTTGTGTCCGGGGATTCTCCAGACAGAGGAGTCTGGCAAGCTACAGTCTATGGGGTTGCAAAGAGTTGGACATAACTGAGTGATTAAGCACGTAGCACTCAATTTCATATATGGTGAAGGACAAAGACAGTGCAATGGAGTCAAGACAGTCTCTTCAACAAATGACGCTGAAACAATGGTTCATCCACTTTCCAAAACATAACTCTAGAAACAGACTTAACACCTTTCATAAAAATGAACTCAAAATGAACTGTAGACATAAATGTAAATAGAAAAAATAATAAAACTCCTAGAAAACAACATAAGTGGAAAATCTACAAGACCATGGCTATGATGCTAGCTTTCTAGATATAAAACCAAAGGCACATAAAAGAAATAAGCTGGGCTTCATTAAAATAAAAAAAAAACTTCTGTTATGTCAAAGAGTGTGTCAAGAGAAGTCAAAGATGAACCATAAATTGAGAGAAAATATTTTCAAAATACACTCCTGAACAATGAATACTGGAGAAAATACACAAAGGACTCATGATATTAAAATAAACAGCCCCCTTTAAAAATGGGCCAAGGAACTTTAATAGACACCTCATCAAAAAAGTTGTAGAGATAGCAATTAAGCATATGAAGAGAAGGCCCACATCATACCTCCCCATCAGTCAGTTCAGTTCAGTTCAGTTGCTTAGTCATGTCTGACTCTTTGCAATCCCATGAACCGCAGCATGCCAGGCCTCCCTGTCCATCACCAACTCCTAGAGTCTACCCAAACACATGTCCATTGAGTCAGTGATGCCATCCAATCATTTAATCACCTGTCATCCCTTTCTCCTCTGCCCTCAATCTTTCCCAGCATCAGGGTATTTTCAAATTAGTCAGCTCTTCACATCAGGTGGCCAAAGTATTGAAGTTTCAGCTTCAACATCTGTCCTTCCAATGAACACCCAGGACTGATTTCCTTTAGGATGGACTGGTTGGATCTCCATGGGACTCAAGAGTCTTCTCCAACACCACAGTTCAAAAGCATCAATTCTTCGGCACTCAGCTTTCTTTATTGTCCAACTGACATCCATACATGACCACTGGAAAAACCATAGCCTTGACTAGACGGACCTTTGTGGATAAAGTAATGTCTCTGCTTTTTAATATGCTGTCTAGGTGGTCATTATTTTCCTTCCAAGGAGTAAGCGTCTTTTAATTTCATGGCTGCAGTCACCATCTGCAGTGATTTTGGAGCCCCCCAAAATAAAATCTAACACTGTTTCCACTGTTTCCCCATCTATTTGCCAAGAAGTGATGAAACTGGATGCCATGATCTTCGTTTTCTGAATGTTGAGCTTTAAGCCAACTTTTTCACTCTCCTCTTTCACTCTCAGCAAGAGGCTGTTTAGTTCTTCTTCGCTTTCTGCCATAAGGGTGGTGTCATCTGCAGATATGATATTTCTCCCAGCAATCTTGATTCCAGCTTGTGCTTCCTCCAACCCAGTGTTTCTCATGATGTACTCTGCATATAAGTTAAATAGTCAGGGTGACAATATAGAGCCTTGACGTACTCCTTTTCCTATTTGGAACCAGTCTGTTGTCCTCATCTCAACTATAAAACAACAATGAAGCACCCCTACACATCTATTGGAATGGCTAGAACTCAGAATACTGACAAATGTTGGTAAGTATGTAGAGTGAAAGGAACTCTAATTCATTGCTGGTGGGAATGCAATGTGTTACAGCTACTTGAGAAAACAGCTTGGCAATTTGTTACAAAACTAAACATATTCTTAGTATGTGATTCAGTAATCATTTTCTTTCATTTACTCAAAGGATCTGCAAACTTGTGCCTACATAAACCTGAGCACAGATATTTATAGCAGCTTAATTCATAATTGTCAAACCTTGGAAGTAACCAAGATGTCCTTCAGTAGGTGAATGGATAAATAAACTGTGGCATATCCAGAAAATGGGATATTACCCAGGGCTAAAAAGAAATGGAGGAATCTTAATTAATACTATTAAGTGAAAACAGTCAATTTGTGAAGTTTACATATGTTGATTCATACTATATAACATTCTGGAAAAGGCAAACTGTGAAGGCAATAAAAAAGTCAGTGGTTGCCAGGAGTAGGGGGGTTGGGAGAAGATGAATAGGCGCAGCACAGATTTTTAGGTCAGTGAAAATACTCTGTATGGTGTTATAATGTTGAGTATCTGACATACTGTTTTTCAGACACATAAAATGTACAAAATCAATCCTCAGGTAAACTATGGACTATGGGTGGGTGATGTGTCAATGTAGGTTTATCAATAGTAACAACTTTGCCATTTGGGTGAGTGATACTGATAATGGGGGAAGCTATGCATGCATGAGGATATAAGGAAAAACTCTGTACCTCTTTCCCATTTTTGTCATAAACCAAAACTTCTCTGTAAAATTAAATACAAAATAAAATTATCGACTCTGGGTATCAAGTATGTCAGGTATGCTATTACATAGTAATCTGATTTTGTACTCAACTCACTGCTTAGACCTCAATCTTATGTTTTTAAATACTTCTATGCACTGCCTTGCAAATGTATATTCTAAGCCCAACTTCTACCCTGAACACTAATTTCATAATTTCAAATGGCTTTTGCTATACCACTTGAATGTCTCAGAGATGACATAAAACAGGTCCAAAAATGAACTCCCAATATTCCCCTAGCAGACTTGATTTTCCCTGTTTGATCCCTGTAGTAAATGGCAACTGCATTCTTCCAGTTACTCAGGTCAGTTTCTGGAGTCATGATTTATTTTTTCTTTTTCTGTTCTATACCATATATGGACTATTAGAAAATCCTGTTACCTTTAACTTCAGATACATCCAGAATTCAACATTTAAAGCACTGTTAAAATCATGATGGCAATGATCATCTTTGTGCTTGAATATTTCATTAGACCCATATAGCTTGCCTCCTTTCTTATACTCTTACCTTTTTGACCTAGTCTCTTCAAAGCTGTCAGAGTGATACTATAAAATGTTAGATACACATGAAGTTTCTTTCTCAAAATATTCTAATGTTTTCCCATTATTCTTAAAAGTAAAAACCACTGTTTTTAATTTATGATGGTCTATAAGGTCCTGAGGTGTCTTGTCCTTACTGCTTTCCTCTTGCTTCTTAATTATTCTCACTGTCATTTACTGTTTCATGTCTGTGTCTATCTTTGCTTATCTTTAACATATCAGATATGCCTTATCCTTAGGAATTTTTCCCCTGGTACTTCATATTTTACAAAACTTTTTCTCCAGATATCCCAATATTATCTCCCCTCTCCCATACTTTAATAAGATGTTCATGAACAGTCCATTTACGACAGTAATATATCCTTTGATGTCTGTTGCCCCCATGGTGCTCTATTTTATTATTTTACTATATTTTATATAGTAGTGATTTACTACATAGTTTATATATTTATCTACTATTCTATTTCTATAGCAGCCTTGTTAACCTTCAGTGAATGGAAACTTCAGGAATATTTTGGTTGCTTGTATTTAATTTTATTTTTTAATTCCTTATTTTAAAAGGGTTTATCTGGCACATTACAAGTGCTCAATAAAAATCACTGAATTAATTGAAAAAAAAAAAAAAGCCTGCAAATTTAAAAACAAATATCAAGGTTGTAAATAGATCTCAGTTTGTCGTATACCAAAGGAAAAAAAAAATGATGGAGATTTTCATTAAAGTTAATACCAGCTGATATAACAAATATACCTGAACTGTCAGTAGCTAATATTTGTTTAAGTAGTAGTTTGAAAAAATATGTTCTAAGTCAGCATTTCTTCTCCAAATCATGATTTAAGGATTCTTGAAGACTCCTTCTACAGTGTGGATGAACCATTGTCATATGCAGTTTCTAAAATTATCTGAGGAATTGTACTCATTCTTGGAACATTCTGGGTACATTTTAAATGGGTAAGCCTTGAATTGGTTTACAACATTTTTCAAACATATTCTATGGGCTAGCATTCAGTCTCTTGGCCACATTAGCTATAAGACCAGTTAGAAGATGAAATGAGATTGATCAATACCATTCTCTGATACAGCAAGTAATGAAAAGCACAAAAGAAACTTAGGGTGTCTGATTAAATTTAAATCTAATAATACCCATTGTATTGCAACATATCATTAAGCCATAATTATATACACCCGCTGGACCATGGAAAAAGCAAGAGAGTTCCAGAAAAACATCTATTTCTGCTTTATTGACTATGCCAAAGCCTTTGACTGTGTGGATCACAATAAACTGTGGTAAATTCTGAGAGAGATGGGAATACAAGAAGAAGAGTTGATTCATTGGAAAAGACTCTGATGCTGGGAGGGATTGGGGTCAGGAGGAGAAGGGGACGACAGAGGATGAGATGGCTGGATGGCATCACGGACTTGATGGACGTGAGTCTGAGTGAACTCTGGGAATTGGTGATGGACAGGGAAGCCTGGTGTGCTGCAGTTCATGGCGTCGCAAAGAGTCGGACACGACTGAGCGACTGAACTGAATTGAATTGAACTGATATACTTGTCTTAGATGATTTTTCTAATTATAAGTGCTTAAAATATATAATTTGGGCTATTTTGCTTATCCCATGCAAAATTCAAGGAGAACATGTTTAGTAGGAATCTTATCCAACCAAATATTTTAATTGTTGCATTTGGTGTTGCTTTACATTTACCTAGCAGGTGGATTCTTGAAACTAATGTAGTGTTATGTTCTTATAGATGTTCTTGCCAATCTGAGCATCTGGCTTTGTAAATTCCACTTTTAACAAAAATTTCTCAGACTGAGAGTTATGCTCAAGTGCACAGGTGGCGTTCAGAGAAGTTCTAATGAAAACATACATTAAGGCTAAAGAATGAAGCAGAATTAAAAGGTTCACTGACTCAACCTGGGGGAAAATGATGTCTTTTGAGTTTTCTAAGCATTATAGGGATTATCTAATTTTAAACACTCTATGCTGGCATTCCACAAATTATGTACCATACAGCAGTAGTTATGAGACACGACCAATGTGGAAAAAACTCTACACCAATAACAAATATGTTTAGAAATATTTTATTCAATAGTTTCACTTTAGGAACATTAAAATAAAGGTTGATACAGTGAAGTCACTAAGATACCCTTGAATTCTATTTAGTTATATGTTAAGTATGTTCCTCACATTGTTTTGACCATAAAACTATTTTCCCACATCAATACCTATTTTGTTAGTTTCCTAGAGCTGCCATAGAAAAGTACCATAACTGGATGTCTTAGAGCAACAGAAATTTATTATCTTACAGTTCTGTAGCCTAGAAATCTAAAATCAAACTACTGGCAGGGACACACATCTTCTGAAACCTACAGGAAAAAGATATTTTCTAGCCTTTTCCAGCTTTTAGTAGCCCAAAACATTTCTCAGTTTTTGTAGCAACATAACTTCAATCTCATCTCCATCCTCACTTGTTCAAAATACCCCTTTTAATCATACTGGATTACAACCTAGGATCTAAAAATCTACATATTTCCTGAGGAACACAATCTAGAATATATTATGCTACCTAATTGCGTGTCTTAACTATTGCAATGGAATATATATGTTGTATGACTTTTTAAAAACTTCTGGTTACAAAAATATCAGTGCTAAATACAGATCAAGCTAATAATTGTTTCATAACCACAATTTATCTGAACTATCTCCACTGTCTATTCACTTACTAATATCATTACTAAAAATGACTCAAAATTTATTACCTTCTGATAATTGATTAGCAATATCTATGTAAAACCTTATAGCAAATCATATCTCTTTGTACTATACAATCTAAGGTTATGAATGCTTCACAGTCATTAACCCGTGAAAATGTACATACATTACAATCTTCATCTTGAGTCAACGCCTCTTATATGCTAGAATGTTAATATGTATATTGGGTCACTTGTACATTGAGTCACTTTGTGCCAAATTGTCTAAAAAATTAGTTAATATATTTTTCCATATACCTTTCAATCTATAGCAACATATGCACATTGAAACCCCACTCACTATTCAAACCTTACTGAAATGCTATCCACGAACATGGAATATCTCTCTATTTAGTTCTTTTTCAATTCCATTCATCAGAGTTTTATAGTGTCAGCACAGAATTTTCTTGCCACTGTAATTCCTTCATGTAAGTTAGGAACTGAACATGAAGAAGAAAATAACTTTTTTGTACTTTTTCTAAAATCTCAGATACCAGCTCAGTACTACCTCACTACATTCATGTGTTATCTCTTCCAATCAACATCTTGTTTGAGCCATGTCTTTTACCTTTTTTCTTATATTTTTCTTGCTGCTTCCTATAATTTCTGTCATCACACTTAAGATTTGGCTTCATGAATATGATAGGGAAAAAATTCTCTGCTGAACTGTATCCAACATAGAAATTTATAGTACCAAAATTTAACAGAAACATTAACACATTTTGTTCCAAGTTTCCAGAAACCACCCTCATATTGGTAGGAAGACTGGCTGCAAAATTTCTCTTTGTTTCAGTGTGTTTTTTACCAATATTTGCAACAATTGCAACTGGTGAAGCAAAGACAAAACAAGGATATCCTCTAGGAATTATGAACTACATATGTTCTGAAACTGCATTTTCACTGAACTCAGCCTCTATACATCTTTATTCAAGTTCATCAAAAGCTACATTGCCTAGTATTTGAACTTCAAAGCTAGTGAAGAACTAGCTCAATAGGTTTTCCCTTTTTTAACTCACCATAACTTATTCTATCCAAGAAAGATTGAAATTTTTCAATGTGATGATATTGTAGTAAATTTCAAAAAGAAAATCAGAATTAATATTTTTCGATGGATGTTCTGCTCATTTTCATTATATGGTTTTAAGATAGATAATAATTATCTACCTTGTCCCTTGTCCTCCAGTTCTGTCATCTGATTCCTAACCTTTTCACTTTCTCTATCATGAACAATTCTAATAACCTAATGATTTCATTAGTTCCACCAGATGTAGAGTTATACCTTCCCCCTCACCCACTGTTTCCCTGTTTTGTTTTTTCATTGTAAATAATACTTTAATTTGGACTCCCCAGAAGCAGAGCCAGAGAGGAAGATTAGTGTGAAAGAGATTAATCTGAAAGTGTTCCCATGGGAAACTAGTAGGAGAATGGGGAAGTGGGAGCAAGAAAGGAGGAAGTCCAAGTAAGGGCACCCCAGTAATCTATGTTTATGAATATTACTTTTAGTTCAATAATATAGGTACTTTGGTGATGGTATGTGTTACAGCTCAGACTTCTCTTTATTAGTGTACAAGAAACCTGAAATATTTACATCTTTTCATCTTTCAGTCATTAGTTAAATGCTACCTCTGGGGAGATAATAATTCCCAGGCATTTCCAACTCTTCTTGAATGCAGCCAAATGGATATGTGAAGCCCAACAACAAAGAACTGCAAGTACTGCTGGTGGGAGTGAAAGCATACTGATTCAGGCAAACACTTCTTTAAGCTGCCTCACACCACTCTTCAGTTCAGTTCAGTTCAGTAGCTCAGTCATGTCCAACTCTTTGCAACCCCATGTATCACAGCATGCCAGGCCTCTTGGAGTTCACCCAAACTCATGTCCATCGAGTCGGTGATGCCATCCAGCCATCTTATCCTCTACTGTCCCCTTCTCCTCCTGCCCTCAATCCCTCCCAGCATCAGGGGCTTTTCCAATGAGTCAACAATTCGCATGAGATGGCCAAAGTATTTGAGTTTTAGCTTTAACATCAGTCCTTCCAAAGAACACGCAGGACTGATCTCCTTTAGGATGGACAGGTTGGATCTCCTTGCAGTCCAAGGGACTCTCAAGAGTCTTCTCCAACATCACAGTTCAAAAGCATCAGTTCTTCAGTGCTCAGCTTTCTTCACAGTCCAAGTCTCAAATCCATACATGACCTTAGCATATCCATACAATATCCATAACAATATCCATACAATAGCCTTAACTAGACGGACCCTTGTTGGCAAAGTAATATCTCTGCTTTTTAATACACTATCTAGGTTGGTAATAACTTTTCTTCCAAGGAGTAAGCATCTTTTAATTTCATGGCTGCAGTCATCATCTGCAGCGATTTTGGAGCAAATAAAAAAATAAAGTCTGAAACTGTTTCCACTGTTTCCCCATCTATTTCCCATGAAGTGATGGGACCAGATGCCATGATCTTCGTTTTCTGAATGTTGAGCTTTAGGCCAACTTTTTCACTCTCCTCTTTCACTTTCATCAAGAGGCTTTTTAGTTCCTCCTCACTTTCTGCCATAAGGTGGTGTCGTCTGCATATCTGAGGTGATTGATATTTCTCCCAGCAATCTTGATTCCAGCTTGTGTTTCTTCCAGTCCAGCATTTCTCATGATGTACTCTGTGTTCAAGTTAAATAGTCAGGGTGACAATATACAACCTTGACGTACTCCTTTTCCTATTTGGAACCAGCCTGTTGTTCCATGTCCAGTTCTAACTGTTGCTTCCTGACCTGCATATAGGTTTTTCAAGAGGCAGGTCAGGTGGTCTGATATTCCCATCTCTCTCAGAATTTTCCAAAGTTTATTGTGATCCACACACTCAAATGCTTTGGCATAGTCAATAAAGCAGAAATAGATGTTTTTCTGGTACTCTTTTGCTTTTTTGATGATCCAGCGGATGTTGGCGTTTGATCTCTGGTTCCTCTGCCTTTTCTAAAAGCACCTCGAACATCTGGAAGTCTACAGTTCACATATTGCTTAAGCCTGGCTTGGAGAATTTTAAGTATTACTTTACTAGTGTGTGAGATGAGTCCAATTGTATGGTAGTTTGAGCATTGTTTGGCATTGCCTTTCTTTGGGATTGGAATGAAAACTGACCTTTTCCAGTCCTGTGGCCACTGATGAGTTTTCAAAATTTGCTAGCATATTGACTGCAGCACTTTCACAGCAGCATCTTTCAGGATTTGAAACAGCTCAACTGGAATTCCATCACCTCCACTAGCTTTGTTTATAGTGATGTTTTTTAAGGCCCGCTTGACTTCACATTCCAGGATGTCTGGCTCTAGGTGAGTGATCACATCATCGTGATTATCTGGGTCATGAAGCTCTTTTTTGTACTGTTCTTCTGTGTATTCTTGCCACCTCTTCTTAATATCTTCTGCTTTTGTTAGGTCCATACCATTTCTGTCCTTTATCAAGCCCATCTTTGCATGAAATATTCCCTTGGTATCTCTAATTTTCTTGAAGAGATTTGTAGTCTTTCCCATTCTGTTGTTTTCCTCTATTTCTTTGCACTGATTGCTGAGGAAGACTTTCTTATTACTCCTTGCTATTCTTTGGAATTCTGCATTCACATGCTTATATCTTTCCTTTTCTCCTTTGCTTTTCACTTCTCTTCTTTTCACAGCTATTTGTAAGNTGAAGAGATTTGTAGTCTTTCCCATTCTGTTGTTTTCCTCTATTTCTTTGCACTGATTGCTGAGGAAGACTTTCTTATTACTCCTTGCTATTCTTTGGAATTCTGCATTCACATGCTTATATCTTTCCTTTTCTCCTTTGCTTTTCACTTTTCTTCCTTTCACAGCTCTTTGTAAGGCCTCCCCAGACAGCCATTTTGCTTTTTTGCATTTCTTTTCCATGGGGATGGTCTTGATCCCTGTCTCCTGTACAATGTCACGAACCTCATTCCATAGTTCTTCAGGCACTCTATCTATCAGATCTAGGTCCTTAAATCTATTCCTCACTTCCACTGTATAATCATAAGGGATTTGATTTAGGAATTTCTTTTCCATGGGGATGGTCTTGATCCCTGTCTCCTGTACAATGTCATGAACCTCCATCCATAGTTCACCAGGCACTCTGTCTATCAGATCTAGACCCTTAAATCTATATGTCACTTTCACTGTATAATCATAAGGGATTTTATTTAGGTCATACCTGAATGGTCTAGTGGTTTTCCCTACTTTCTTCAATTTAAGTCTGAATTTGGCAATAAGGAGTTCATGATCTTAGGATTCCATGTTATAATGCTCCAACTATCTGTTTGAAACTTCATATTATAATGATCTACCACTCTATGAAAAAGCTGCTTATACAAACCACCACCTGTGGCATGCTGCTATACGTTCTAGATATAATGCTGTCGTTCAATCTGAATTATCTAGTGTAGTGTGTATTAAAAACCCACTGATGACAGATCTAATCTATTCCTCATACTAAGCAGTTAGCTTTCAAAGCCCAATCATATGGCCAGATAGGACACCCTGTGCCCAAAATAATATGAAACATCTAAATATAATAATAATAATAATATAGTACCCTGTGTTCAAGGAGAGCATTACATACCTGGTTTTCCTAAGGGGAGAAAAATTTTAAAATCTAATACTCTTTTGATGTCTACTTTAGACTTGTTTATTCAAAACTAACTATAATCCTTACTTTTAGGACAGATTGAAATTATAAGCATAATTTAAAAAATTATAAGCAGATTTACATATAAGCATATGCATCCCTACATATATTCTTATATTAATACATATATCTGTGTGGGTTAGTTGCTAAGTCATGTCCAATTCTTTCTGATCCCACAGACTGTAGCCTGCCAGGTTCCTCTGTCCATAGGATTCTCCAGGCAAGTATACTGGGGTGGGTTGCCATTCCTTTCCTCAGGGGTCTTCCCAACCCAGGGATTGAACCCAGGTCTCTTGCATTGCAGGCAGATTCATTACCATCTGAGCCACCAGGAAAACCCATATTAATACATATATACATATCCATATTACTATGTTATTACCCAAATTTAACACATGTATATTTATGTCTGTATATATACATATATTATTTCAAATAGTCATATATATTTGTGGAAAGGTAATGCCAAAGAATACTCAAATACTGCACATTTGCACTCATCTCACATGCTAGTAAAGTAATGCTCAAAATCCTCCAAGCCAGGCTTCAGCAATATGTGAACCATGAACTTCCAGATGTTCAAGCTGGGTTTTAGAAAAGGCAGAGGAACCAGAGATCAAATTGCTAACATCCGCTGGATCATCAAAAAAGCAAGAGAGTTCCAGAAAAACATCTATTTCTGCTTTATTGACTATGCCAAAGCCTTTGACTGTGTGATCACAATAAACTGTGGAAAATTCTGAGAGAGATGGGAATACCAGACCACCGGACCTGCCTCTTGAGAAATCTGTATGCAGGTCAGGAAGCAATAGTTAGAACTGGACATGGAACAACAGACTGGTTCCAGATAGGAAATGGAGTATGTCAAGGCCGTATATTGTCACCCTGCTTATTTAACTTATATGCAGTGTACATCATGAGAAATGCTGGACTGGAAGAAACATAAACCGGAATCAGGATTGCTGGGAGAAATATCAATAACTTCAGATATGCAGATGACACCACCCTTATGGCAGANTCAAGATTGCCGGGAGAAATATCAATAACCTCAGATATGCAGATGACACCACCCTTATGGCAGAAAGTGAAGAGGAGCTAAAAAGCCTCTTGATGAAAGTGAAAGAGGAGAGCGAAAAAGTTGGCTTAAAAGCTCAATATTCAGAAAACGAAGATCATGGCATCTGGTCCCATCACGTCATGGGAAATAGATGGGGAAACAGTGGAAACAGTGTCAGACTTTATTTTTTTGGGCTCCAAAATCACTGCATATGGTGATTGCAGCCATGAAATTAGAAGACGCTTACTCCTTGGAAGAAAAGTTATGTCCAACCTAGATTGCATTTTCAAAAGCAGAGACATTACTTTGCTGACTAAGGTCCGTCTAGTCAAGGCTATGGTTTTTCCTGTAGTCATGTATGGATGTGAGAGTTGGACTGTGAAGAAGGCTGAGCGCCGAAGAATTGATGCTTTTGAACTGTGGTGTTGGAGAAGACTCTTGAGAGTCCCTTGGACTGCAAGGAGATCCAATCAGTCCATTCTGAAGGAGATCAGCCCTGGGGTTTCTTTGGAAGGAATGATGCTAAAGCTGAAACTCCAGTACTTTGGCCACCTTATGCGAAGAGTTGACTCATTGGAAAAGACTCTGATGCTGGGAGCGATTAGGGGCAAGAGGAGAAGGGGACGACCGAGGATGAGATGGCTGGGTGGCTGGGTGGCATCACGGACGCGATGGACGTGAGTCTGAGTGAACTCCGCCAGAGGGTAATGAACAAGGAGGCCTGGCCTGCTGCGATTCATGGGGTCGCAGAGTCGGACACGACTGAGCGGCTGAACTCTACTGAACCATCAGAGATGCCTGATTTTAACAAGTTTACATTCACAAAGGGAAAAAAATATACTATTCAGTTTTCCAGTGACAGATAATGATTTAGTTATGTATGATATCATAGATATCCACAGTATGAGTTGCCAAAGAGATCACCTCTAATATTTATGATTTTTATTAATTTACAGTGTTATATAAAGTGTTGAAAAATAAGCATGGCATTTGTTTCAAAGTTTTCATTGTTGTTAAAACCCCTAACAAAGAAATTACAAGGGCATAAGTATCCTTGTTATTTACAATAAAAGCTAATCACTAACTGTGATTATAAAAAATATCGCCCCTATATAGAATTGTACAATTAGGATTATACAGAGTTGAGTGATCTATTGGTGATGTTATAAGAAGGGAAAATATGATTTTTTAAAGAAATATCTGCTACTGTATTAGGACACCTGGCGTGCTGCGATTCATGGGGTCGCAAAGAGTCGGACACGACTGAGCGACTGAACTGAACTGAACTTCCCCAGTAGCATATTGGCCACCTCCTGACCTGTGGGATGATCTTCTGGTGTCATATCTTTTTGCTTTTTCATACTGTTCATAGGACTCTCCTGGCAAGAATACTGGAATGGGTTGCCATTTCTTCCTCAGGTGGACCACTTTTTGTCAGAACTCTTCACTTTGACCCATCCATCTTGAGTAGCCTTGCCCGGCATGGCTTATAGCTTCATTGAGTTATGCAAGCCCCTTTGCCCTGCCAAGGCCATGATCCAAGGATTAGGATTGCTTTTTTGAGATGTCAGCTGATTACATCAACTCAAGATGGAAGGAGACTGTCAACTCCATTGTCACTCAGTCAATGGTGTTAACAACACTCAATAATGTCTCTTCATAGAACTCAGCATTGAAAAAAGTGTTCCATGAGCATAGTTTGGCAACATATATCTTGCACCTTATGATGGAGTGCAAAGTTGAACTTAGGTGCCATGTGCTGCAAAGCAGAGACAGTTCTTCAGGCTTCATCATAGCTGGATAAAACATCCCTCAAGACTATTCCCCTCCGATTATTTTAAGTCCTTGCTCACCAAGCATATTCGTGAATTGTATTTCTCAACAATTCTGATATCAGGAGAAGGGAGTACTTTACATAAGACAGTACTCAAACATCCTATTTATGGAAAAGTGATTACGTCTATTGGAGGACAAGATGCTGAAGTATAAAATTGGCTGACAACAGTGAGAATGGAAATATAAAGATTACATGACAATTCCTTAGAACTCTGAGAGGTCAAGAGTTTAAGCTTAGGGCCTGAGAATATGATAATGCCATTAACAGACATAAAATATTCAAAAGGACAGGTGTGAGGTGGGGGGGAGCAGAATTGGAAATGATGACATTGGCATATACTAGATGTGCAGGGCCTTTGAGATATCCAGGTGAAGATGGCCAAGTTGGGAGCCTGGAAATCAGGTCTGGAGTTCAAGTGGAAAATCGGAACCAGAGAGACACATTTAGAAGTCGTTCACATAAGCCTGAAATGAAATTACTAAGAGAGGGAATGCAGAACAAGAAGAATTTTGAGCACGAGATCTTGAGGGCATATCTATATTTAGGAAATAAAGAAAAGGAAGAAGAGCCAGTAAAGGCAACACAAGAGACTGTCAAAGAAGTGAAAGGAGAACCAAGAACACAGAAGGCAAGGAAAGAAAGAGAACTGAAGGCTGAGGAAACTGAAAAAGTTTGGAGTAGGTCCTCTAAATAAAACTATGGGGATTTACCTAGTGACAAAAAAGAGGTAGATAATGAAGAAAGCTTCCAGCTTTGTTATCATTATTTAGTTGCCAAGTCATGTCCAACTCTTTGCCACCCCCCATGGACTGTAGCCCTCCAGGCAGCTTCCAACTATTCAGCACCAATTAAGCAGCAGGCACTGTGACACGAACTTTGCCTGGATCATTGTTTTTATCATGGTAGAATCTACACAACATAATATTTACCATCTCAACTATTAAGTGTACAGTTCAGGGGCATTAAACACGTTCATTTTGTTGTGTACCCATTACCACCATCCACCACCATAACTCTTTTCATCTTGCAAAACTGAAACTCTATATCTATTAAATATTAACTCTCCACTCACCCTTCCCCTCAGCTCCTAGCAATCATTATTACACTTTCTGTCCTTATGATTTTGACTAAGTATCACAAAGTTGTGGAATCATACAGTATTTGTCTTTTTGTGACTGGTCATTTCACTTAGGATAGTGTCCCCAAGATTCATCCTTATTGTAGCATGTCACAGACTTGCCTTCCTTTTTAAGGCTCAGTAATATTCCATTGTGTGCATATACCACTGTGAGATCATAGAAAATATATATATTGGTCTCTGCCCCTAGTTCCTGGCACAGGGCCCCAGAAAACCTTGCTAACTCCTAAGTGATAAGAGCACAAGGAACATCTTGTGTTCTAATATTTGGTTTTTGACCCTGGTCCCTGACTCAAGGCTCCTAAACCCCCTGGAATTTCCTAGGTGGTAGGAGCATCATTTGTTCTGATGACTAGTAACTCTGGTGAGCTCCTGGATGGAGGCTGGTCACCAGAAAACCTCCGTCATGATTAGAAGCTTGGAACTTTCAGCCTCAACCCCACTTCTCTAGAGAGGGGAGAAGAGGGGCTGGAAATAAAGTTAATAATTGATTATGCCTATGTGATGAAAGTGAAAGTGAAGTCGCTCAGTCGTGTCCGACTCTTTGCGAC
The DNA here is from genome assembly GCA_006410635.1 of Cephalophus harveyi. NCBI lineage: Eukaryota > Metazoa > Chordata > Mammalia > Artiodactyla > Bovidae > Cephalophus > Cephalophus harveyi. The sequence continues at coordinate 69,272 of SJYT01024323.1, forward strand.
CCCATGGACTGTAGCCCAGCAGGTTCCTCCATCCGTGGGATTTTTCAGGCAAGAGTGCTGGAGTGGATTGCCATTTCCTTCTCCAGGGGACCTTCCTTACCCAGGACTCGAACCCGGGTCTCCTGCATTGCAGACAGACACTTTGCCATCTGAGCTACCAACTTTCATAAAAATCCCAGTGTGTGTGTGCTAAGTTGCTCAGTCATGTCCAACTCAGTGCTGCCCTATGGACCATAGCCCACCAGGCTCCTCTGTCTGTGGGATTCTTCAGGCAAAAATACTGGAGTGGATTGCCATGTCCTCCTCTGGGGAATCTTCCAGACCCAGGGATCGAACCCATGTCTCTTAATGTCTCCTGCATTGGGAAGCAGGCTCATAACCACTAGCCCCACCTAGGAAGCCCCAAAATCCCAATAGTAGGTGGTAAAGGGAGCTTCCAGGTTGGTGAACATGTCCATGTACCAGGAGGGTGATGAACCCAAATTCTGCAGAGACAAGACGCTCCTGTACTTGTGACCCTCCCAGATTTTGCCCTATGGGTATATCTTCATCTGGCTGTTCTGTGCCTTTTATCATATCCCTTAATAAACTGGTAAACATAATTGCTTCCCTGAATTCTTTGAGCCATTAAAGCAAATTAATACAACTTCAGGAGGGGGTCATGGGATCCTTCAGTCTGTAGCCATGTTGGAGAGAAGTTGTGGATAACCCAGGGATTGGGTTACCTGACAATTGGCATCTGAAGTGGGGGTGGGGGCAGTTTCTTGGGACTGAGTGCTTAACCTGTGGGGTCTGACTCTATCTCCAGATAGAGAGTGTCAGAATTGAGTGAAATTATAAGATACCCAACTGAGGTATCAGAGAAGTGCTTAGTGGGGAAATCGCCCTCCTACCACATCAGGTGTCAGAAGTATTGTGAACTAGTAGAAGTGTGAGAGTAAAGGAGAGGCTACTAGGTTTTTCCTCTTTACAACCACATTTTGCTTGTCCATTCATCTACTGATGGACACTTGGTTTGCCTCCATGATTTAGCTATTGTGAATAATGTTGCTGTGAGCATGGGTGCACAAATAACTCTTTGAGACACTGCTTTCAATTATTTTGGGTATATACCCAAAAGCGGCATTGCTGGATCATATGGTAATTCTATTTTTGATTTCTTTTTTGAGGAGCTGCCATACTGTATTCTACAGCAGCTGTACCATTTTACATTTCTACCAACAGTGCCCAAGGGTCCCAATTTCTTCACATTTTCACCAACACCTGTTATTTTCTTGATTTATTTTTTTTTATAGTAGCCATCCTAATGGGTGAGAAGTAGTGTCTCATCGTAGTTTTGATTTGCATTTCCCTAAGGCTGTATCTTGTCACCCTGCTTATTTAACTTCTATGCAGAGTACATCATGAGAAACGCTGGACTGGAAGAAACACAAGCTGGAATCAAGATTACTGAGTGAACTCTGGGAGTTGGTGATGGACAGGGAGGTCTGGCGTGCTGCGATTCATGGGGTTGCAAAGAGTCGGACACAAGTGAGCAACTGAACTGAACTGAACTGAATGATTAGTGATGGTGAGCATCTTTTATGTTTATTGCCATTTGTATTTTTCTTTGGAGAAATGTCTATTCAGATTCTTTGCCCATTTTTGAATCGGGTTGCTTGTTTTCTTCATTGTTGAGTCTTTGAAATTCTCTTTATATTCTAAATATCAGATATATGATTTTCAAATATTTTCTCCCATTATGTGGGTTGCCTTTTTATTCTATGGATAGTATCTTTTGATGCACTAATTTAAAAATTTTCATTGAAGCTCAATTTGTCTATTTTTTTCCTATTGTTACTCACGCCTTTGACGTCATATCCAAGAAATCATTACTAAATCCAATGTTGTGAAGTTTTTGTCTCATGTCTCCTAAGAGTTTTATTGTTTTAGGTCTTACTTAGGTCCCTGATCCATTTTGAGTTTATTGTTCTTTGCCTATTATTATTACTGTGCCACATGGCATGTGGAATCTAAGTTATCCAACTAGGGATTGAACCCATGCCCTCTGCAGTGGAAGTGCAGAGTCTTAATCATTGGACCAGGGGGGAAGTCCCTGCCTATATTATTTTGGATTTTCTCAACAACTCTTGACGGTAGATAGTACTGGTATTCCTATTTTACAGAAGAGGAAACAAACTTTCAATGATGAGGACCTTGTCCAAGGCCATAGTGACAGTAAGAGGAGTCAGGATTCAAACCCATGTTTATATGACTCTACAGCTCAGGGTCTTGCCGTATATCATACAGTCAAGGCTTGGCCAACATTAGCAGGAAATTATAAGAAAATTAGCCAGTGCCTGACTTTTACTTGAGAGTTGGAGGTGTGCAGTTTCCCCAAAGCCTGGGATTGGCCAGAGGACCTCAGAGTTCAGTTCTGGTGTGACTGAACATAAGCTCGGTTGAGAAGTGAGCATAACACAGAGAGTGGAATGGTGATGGGCATGGGGGGCAGGGGAAGGCGAGGCAGAGGGAGCCTCAAAGCATAGAAAGAACTTAAAAGCCTAGATGTGGTCAGATCAAATGTAGAAGGCTTTGGTAAAGATGGGAGTTTCAGAGTTCGCACTGAAATCTTAGGAGATGTAGCACTCCCCAAAGCTAGCCACACTTACTCTAGATCTTCGCACATAATGTTTTTTCCTACATCCAATACTGTTTGCAACTGGCATACCCACCCCAGTCACACACACACCCTGACTTTGCCTGGTTAAGTCCTACTCGTCCTTTGGTCTCAGCTTAAAGTTAAAGTTCAGTCACTCAGTCGTGTCCGACTCTTTGCGACCCCATGAATCACAGCACGCCAGGCCTCCCTGTCCATCACCATCTCCCGGAGTTCACTCAAACTCACGTCCATGGAGTCGGTGATGCCATCCAGCCATCTCATCCTCTGTCGTCCCCTTCTCCTCCCGCCCCCAATCCCTCCCAGCATCAGAGTCTTTTCCAATGAGTCAACTCTTTGCATGAGGTGGCCAAAGTACTGGAGTTTCAGCTTCAGCATCATTCCCTCCAAAGAAATCCCAGGGCTGATCTCCTTCAGAATGGACTGGTTGGATCTCCTCGCAGTCCAAGGGACTCTCAAGAGTCTTCTCCAACACCACAGTTCAAAAACATCAATTCTTCGGTGCCAGCCTTCTTCACAGTCCAACTCTCACATGCATACATGACCACAGGAAAAACCATAGCGTTGACTAGATGGACCTTTGTTGGCAAAGTAATGTCTCTGCTTTTCAATATGCTAAGGTCTCAGCTTAGATGACCCCCATCTGAATAAGATGGCCCTTTTCTGTGCTCCCACAACACTCCATGCTTATTCTGTGCCAGGCACTGCGTTCACCACTGGGAAACAGACGCGAACAACAAAAATCTCTGACGTCTAGTTCCCCGATAGTCTGGTGGATGAGACAGAAATGTCAATCATAGTGGTGTGGATACAAGGCATTGAGGTGACAGCTGTCCCAGGGAAGAGATCCTCAAGTTGGGCTTTGCAGGCTGAAGAAGTAAGAGGCAGCATTGAAGGTGAGGTTACGGAGGTCATCTTCCCGGATGGACCCATGGCTTTCACATTGCACTGCTTACTATCTTAGGCATGCCTCCACCAGGAGCCCAGACCTCTAGACCTAGCCCCACCCTGCAGCTTCCAGCATTGCTCTTGGCCCAGAGTTAGGGTCACCAGATTTAACAAAAACACAGGTTGGGAATTCTCTGACGGTCCAGTGGTTAGAATCCCTCACTTTCAGTGCCAAGGGCATGGGTTCGTTTCCTGGTAGGGAGACTAAGATCTCACAAGCTGCGAGGTGTGGTCAAAAACAAACAAAAACACAAGCTACCCGGTTAAATTTGTATTTCCTGAACAACAACTATTTTATAGTATATACATGGGACATCCTTATACTACAAAATTTTTGTCATTTATCTGCAGTTCAAAACTGGGCATCCTGTATTTTGTCTGGCAACCCTACTAAGAGTAAATGTTCCACAGATATTTATGGGAGTAAGGGAATGACAGAGGAAAGAAGAAAAGAAGCAAGGCAGGGAAGAAAGGGGCCAGTTCATGCCCGGATGGAGTGTGTGCAGGAAGTGTTGCAGGCTTGAGGAAACCGCTAGATTTGTTGAGGCCTAGAAACCATAGAAAATCTGGATTTAATACAGCTTCTCATCATTTTCTTTCTTCTTCCTTTTTCCTCCAGTTTTATTGAAATAGAATTGATATATAACACAGTCTAAGTTGAAGTTGTACAATATAATAATGTGATATAGGTGGTTATTGGGACATGGTTACCATGGTAAAAAAAAAAAAAAGAAGAATATCCATCAACTCACGTAGTTACAATTCTTTTTTCTCGTGGTGAGAACTTTTCAGGTCTACCCTCTTAGCAATGTTCAAATATGCAAAACAGCATTGTTGGCTATAGTCATCACGTTCCACGATACATCCCCAGCACTGTTTCAGTTCTATATAGTATAAAGTAAACAGTTATTTCCTTTTTTTTTTTTTTTTTGTTAAAAAGTCTGCCCTCATGTGGTAGGAAAAAGTATTAGGCCAGAAGCCTTAAATCTGGTCTTTCAGCTCATTGGGGCAACAGGCACCACAGAGGCATGTGATCTAAAAAGGAAGATGTGATACTAGGAGTGTTTGTTTGCTGCATAAACAGCAGGTGAGGGACAGAGGAATGAACAAAAGATGAACGGGCTTTATGTCTCAGATACCAGGAGAGTTAAAAGAGCTTTTTAAAATGATGTGAAATGCATTTCTAACTCTATGCAAACCAACATAATCTGTTTCCAAGCTATCTGGGTGTGAAAATACGTTAAGAGACGGCCTAAAATTCATGCAGTAGAATATTTCAACTGAGACACACTTTCTAGATGGTAAAGTACTATTTCAATGTTGTCAGTTAAAAAACCACCTGATGGCCTGGTGGTTAGGATTCGGTGTTCTCCCTGCCATGGCCAGAGTTCAATCTTTGATCAGGGAACTGAGATTTCGCAAGCCACGTGGCATGGCTGAACTGATTAAAAAATTTAAAAGCCACCGTGGTGACCTTGGATGTGAGGAAAGCCTGGTTTGCGCACTTTTCCTGATCATTAACCTTCCTGGTCCTCTTCCCCAATGCAGGTGGCTCATTCTCTCCAACCGTGAGAACAAGAACGGATGAGGTTGCCATCGTCCAAAGAGATTCCAGTATCTAAGTGGGCACCCCCCCAAACACCAGGCTCAGGGTTCCTCCAGAGTATCACTCACAACCTCACACACATGCCCACGTACATAACTTTGGCTTTGCCATCTCTGGGTACACCTCCTCTTCTGACATGTCCAACTCCAAAATCACTCTCAGACTGGACCACAACTTTCTGTTCTTTCCACTTTCTCGCCTTCCCACTGAGACTATTCCTTTAACTTCCAGCAGACTTTCAGAACCATGAGCCACCCCTCTTTTCCCAGCCTATCCACCCTCTCCCAACTTCATATCCTTCCCTCACCCTGGAGGCTTCACGTGACCACTTGAACTGCATTCTCACCAGCACCTGAGCTCCTTGGCCTGTCTGTCAGTCTGGCCCCCAACTCTGCCTCAGTCTGATCATCTGTCAGCATCCCCTCTCTTCCAGGAGGATGACCACAGCTGAAGCAAGGGGCACAGTGGGAGAAACAGATGCCAGCCCACAGTTAGGAGAGCCCAGTTCAGCTCAGGCCTCAGAGCTTTCCTTTGGCTTTCACCTGTCCTGCATCAGCTACCTCTCTTCGTCATCCTTCAGCTCTTCCCAAGCTCCTACGCCTCTGAATATCTCTGCTTCCTCATGGACAAGCTGGGGGTGATCATATCTACCCTGCAGGTTGCTATGAAGAATGACAGGTATGCACATAAATGGCCTGGCACACTGCAGATCATTCATATACATAGCTCATTTATTGCCACTTTTCTGGCAGCCAACACCATCTGCATTTCCCTCACTCTAAACAAACCATCTTATCTCATGGGGAAAAGAGAAGGCACGAGCTATGTGGAAGATGGAGAGCTGTACCGTCCTGAATTTACAAACTTGACTGACACCCACCTGCACTAACTTGCATGTAGTCTTCGAGGAGGAGGGGCCACTCCTCTTTACCCAGGCTGGTCCCTCCCTTGAGTCAGATACTCGCTCAGTCCACCCCTTTTCTCACCTGTATCATCCTCCTTTCCTGCCCCATTGCCTCGGGTCATACACACGCTCAGATCTCCCCCATCTTAAAAGAATTTCTTTCTCTCTTGGCTGTAAATCACATCTCTTTCCTTTCACAGTCAAGCTTCTTCAGAGAGTGGTCTGGGCTCATTGTCTCCACTTTCTCACCTCCCACTGATTTCTCTCCCCACACCCCCGCCCAGTGCAAATTTCTCTCTGCTCTCAGGCCTCCAGCTTGGTCCTCCACTGTGGACTACAGAGCCCTTATTACTGCTGGGGCTAAGGGCCCTTTAAGAGAAAACCCACATGCTTACAAGAAACATCCATTTCTTTTCACATCTATCTACACTGGGACTAGCTCTCCTGATCCTACCCCCTTCTCCTGAGTTCAAAAGTGCCCTCTATCACTTCTTAGCTATGTGATCTGGCTTAAGTTACTTGACCTCATTAGTAAAATGAGATTAATAATGGTGTCAACCTTAATAGGTTGTAGTGAGGATGAAATGAGATAATCCACATGAAGTGTTTGCATGGCAAACACCTACTCTGTTTTATACTGTGTTGGTCAGTCTCCGTGGGGCTGGATTCTGGTTCTACTGCTTCCTGCTGGTGTGTCTACTAGCAAGTTACTTAACGTCTCCGAGCCTCGGTTCTCTCTGGACATTCACTAAGTGGACATGTCACTTAGAACGGTGCTCCAAAAGGATGGCATATCCGTGCTGGTGCTCTCCCCAGCAAGGCAGGGAATGCATCTGTGAGGCTGTCAGAGCACAGCCATCTGGCTCTCATTCCCGATTCCCCTTGCCATATACTAGACACATGTATACATGCTCCTTGAGGCCAGCCAGGAAATGGGAAGCAACGGCAGTCACCTGGTGCAGCCCAGTGTCAAAGAGCTCCAGGGGCAGCTCTTTGTGTGGGGATAAAAGCTGGTTCAGCGAGCTCTGGCTGTGTGATTTCTTACAGCTGTCCATTGCTACGTGACACCCCCTGAGGTCCAAGTGGCCTCTCCTAGACTGTCAGCATTCTGTTCTTTCTTATCTTGAAACTGTCTTTGAGGCCCTAAACAAGGATCTGCTGTTCTCATTTTTAAATAGGTGGAAAAAAACTTTATTAACCCTTAACAGTCTTTTCCCCTCCAGCAACTGTGAAGCCAGAGGCCTTTCGGATGTCTCAGAAAGGCACTCCGCACTGCCCAACAATCCTACCCATTCTCTCAGGCCAGCTTGCGCTTTCTTTTTCCCCGAAGATGTTCTCAAACTGTGCTCATTCTTCTTAAATCTCCCCACTTGCTATCTCCGCAGCATTCCCCATTCCACCGCTGCCTCTCAAGGGTTGACCTACTTCACGGAGTATATTGAAGCTATCAGAGGCAAAAGCATCACACAGTGTTGATGAATCTGTCAGGATGTTCTGTCCTCCCCTTTCTGGCCCTTTCTGGCAGCATTTGATAAAGTCATTCCCTCTCCTTGATACACTTTCATTCCTTGGTTTCTAGATGCTACAATCCCTTGCTTCCCCTTTTCCCTTAGTGGCAGCTTTTCTTCACCTTCCATTGCTGGTTTCTCATCATCAAGTCAACTTCTAATATTCGAGAGCCCCACAGTTCTGTCCTTGGACCTCTTCTGTTGTCATCTACTTTACTTCTTTGATGAATGCATCGTTTCATGACTAACTACTGTCTATACATTGATGACACAAAATTTATATCTTTAGTCTAGACCTCTCTCCTGAATTCCAGACCCATATTCTGCTGCCCACTAGATATCCCCACAGACTGGATGCCTTAGACGACAGACATTTACTTTTTCACAGTTCCGGAGGCCAGAAGTCCAAGAGCAAGTTGCTGTCATGTTCGGTGTCTGGTGAGACTTCTTCCTGGTTTGTATATGGCCACCTTCTTGCTGTGACCTCACATAGTTTTTCTAAAAAAAAAAAAGATTTATTTTTGGCAGCTCCGGGTCTTTGTTGCTTCACACCGGCTTTCTCTAGTTGCAGCAAGTGGGGGTTACTCTCTAGTTGCAGTGCACAGGCTTTTCATTGCAGTGGCTTCTTTTGTTGCAGAGCATGGTCTCTAGGCTCCCAGGCTTCAGTAGTTGTGGCGCATGGGCTTCGTTGCTCATGGAATCTGTTGGAATCTTTCAGGACCAGAAATCGAACCCATGTCAACTGCATTGGGAGGTAGATCATTAACCACTAGATCACCAGGAAAGCCCAAGTTTTTCTTCTGTGTGCTCATGGAGAGAAAGAATTCTCTGGAACATCTTTCTCTTTTTACAAGGATACCAATCCTGTCAAATTTGGGCTCCCTTCTTTTGACTTCATTTAGCCTTCATTACCTCCCTGCTGCTACTGCTGCTGCTGCTAAGTCGCTTCGGTCGTGTCCGACTCTGTGCGACCCCACAGATGGCAGCCCACTGGGCTCCGCCATCCCTGGGATTCTCCAGGCAAGAACACTGGAGTGGGTCATTACCTCCCTAAAGGCCCTATATTCACATACTACCACACTGGGGATTAGGGTTTTAACATATGATTTGGGAGGAACACAATTCAGTCCATAATAGATGTCTAATAGACATCTCAAGCTTAATGTTTCCAAAATGGAACTTCTGATCCAGGTAAATCCAAATGTTTGGTTCCTGAAACTGATACAATGTAGAGTTCCTTCCTTAGGAAGAAGAACTTAAAAATACTCCTTAACATATTGCTAGAGCCAGAGCAAATGAGACAGCTAAGCTTCACTAGCTTTACAGTTAACCTCCTTCTGCTCCCAGTGTTCACTCCCGTACCGCCCCCGCTCCACCACATGTGTGCGATAGTCCTGCCTCTCCTAGCCAATGGCAACTTCAACCTTCAAGCTTATCAGGCCTAAACCTGTCCACTTATCACTGACTCTCCTTTTTCTCCAACCCTACATCTAGTATGTCAGAAAATCCTGCTGCTTCTACTCTAAATATATTCAGAAACTGACTACTTCTTACCATTTCCACCACTAGCACTGTGTACTAACCCCTATGATCAGCTCTTGCTTGGTATATTACAGCTGCCTCTAACCGGTGTCATTGCTCCCACTGTTGATCTCAAATATCTATTCTCAATATAGTGAGAGTTTAAAAAATTAGACCAAATCATATCAGTTCAAAACTCTTTAATTTTTTCATTCAACAAACATAATCAATGTACCCTTCAAGGCCATGAGACACAGCACTGAACAAAACAGATAAAAATTCCTAGCTTCATGGAACTTACATTCTAGTAATGACTTCCCTGCTCACTCAGAATATCTGAAGTCCTTATTATGATAGATTTCTTTATTAGCTTATTGTGTCTCCTGCTGCATGCGTGTGTGCTAAGTCACTTCAGCCGTGTCTGTCTCTTTGTGACCCCATGAACTGTAGCCCACCTGGCTTCTCTGTTGATGGGATCCCAGGCGAGAACACTGGAGTGGGTTGCCATGCCCTCCTCCAGGGAATCTTCCTGACCCAGGGATCAAACCCGCATCTTTCACGTCTCCTGCACTGGCAAGCAGGTTCTTTACCACCAGCGCCACCTGGGAAGCCCATGTCTCCTGCTACTAGAAAGTAAATCGCATGAAGTCAGGAATTTGTTGGTCTGTATCCTTAGTGCCTGGAACATGTTATATATTTAATGAATATTTGTTGAATGAACGAACTTCCCCAAACCAAACTGATACATCTGTCCACATCTGTATTTTTTCTGATTCTCATTCTCTCCTGTAACAGTGAAGGAGATATTCTCCCTTTTATCTATGGTACAGTGAACCTCAAACTTGAGTGCACATCAGAATTCCCTGGAAGGCTTGTTAAAATACAGAACTCTAAACTACAACTTGTTAAAATACAGCCCTATCCCAAGTTTCTGATTCAGTTAGTCTGAAATGAGGCACAAGAATCTGCTTTTCTAAGCAGTTCCAAGTGATAGCGGTCAAGGGACCACACCTGAGAACCACTGACCTCATCCTTCCTACTTTCTCAGGAAACTTACACTCTCAACTATCTTTTCCTTCTAAATATATGCAATGGCTTCCTTTCCATTGAATCCTTTCATTTCCTTCCAAGTCCTACTGTTACTATCTTCCCAATCATAAGCCAAATTTCTTAAAAGTGTTATCTATACCAAAAGTCTCCATTTTTCACCCTCTACTCACTTCTCCACTCAACTAATCAACCCTCCTTCCCCATAACTCTATCAAACCATCTCTCATTAGGGTCACAAATGATCTACATTACTTCAAATCTACCAGACATGCTTTTAGTTAACATCTTCCACACATTCAACACTGGAAACTCTTTCCTTCTTCTTTTGAGCTCTTTCCTTTGGCCTCCATGAAACTATCGTCTCATTGTTTTTCTCTGGCCGATCCCTCTCAGGTTCATCTTCTTCTATCAAACAATTAGATATTGAAGATCCAAACAATTTGGCCTTATGCTCTCTCCTTTTTTTAATCTGCATTCTTCTAAGGAGATCTCGTGAATGACCAAGGAATGCAGTTTCCAGATCCCAATGATGCCCAAAATTATATCTCTAGCCATGTATTTTAGACATTGCTAGCTCTAGTCTTCCATAAATGACTAGCTACTTATCTGCTTATTGGTCTCTTAGGCATCTCAAACTTTAAACATGACCAAATTGGAATTCTTAATTATCCTCCCAACCCAAACTCTTCCTCTTAGCCTCCCCCTACTCAGTACTGGCACCATCATCAACCTACACGCCCAAGCCAAAAATCATTCTAGACTCTTCCTGTACTCATGCAGCAACCTAGTCACTGAATCCTACCCTTCTCCCCACTAAATATCTTTCAAACTCATCAAATTTTCTCTCTCTCAGTCCAGGCGAGCATTGTCTCTCACTTGGGCTAGAGTTGTAGACTCCTAGTTGATCTCATTTCTTCTAATCTTGTCCTACTCTCCACCCTCCACCAAGTAGCTACAGTCATCTATCCAAACAGAAATCTAATCAGGTCTTTCTGCTCATCAGCTTTGCACTTTGCACCTTACACCCAGGCGAAAGTTAAAGACAGGGCTCCATAAACATGTGTGCAAACCCAATGAGCTTGGGGGCATTACATATACATCAAGGCCTTTGCAATCTATCTCCAGCTGATCTCGTCTCTTCACTGCCTCCTGTGAACCCTCACTCTAAGCATTTTAGCCTACCTGCAATTCTAAGAATGCTATATGTCCTTGCCCATGACACTCTCTTCCAAGAAGCCCTTGACTTCTTCATCCACTTGACTTACTACTGCTTATCTTTAGATAGCAAGTTTAAGTGTAATTTTCTAACATTGTCTTCACTTTCACCATCCTAGCTGCCTTTGTGCTTCCAGATGTTCTCATGCCTTCCCTATCATGTCAGATACTAGTCTGTATTTTAATCATTCTGTTTATTTTCTGTTCCTTTCATGAAACTATTAGAGTCCTGTAAGGCAAAGACAATTTTGATTTATTTATCTCTATATCACCGATATTTAGCCCAGTACCTGATGTGTACCAGGCATCAATAAATGTCTATTGAATAAGTTATTAATACATAAACTTATGAACAAATAAGAAAAGCTATGACAAACCTAGATAGCATATTAAAAAGAAGAGACGTTACTTTGCCAACAAAGGTCCATCTAGTCAAAGCTATGGTTTTTCCAGTAGTCACATATGGATGTGAGAGTTGGACCATAAAGAATGCTGAGCACCCAAGAATTGATGCTTTTGAACTGTGGTGTTGGAGAAGACTCTTGAGATTCCCTTGGACTGCAAGGAGATCCAACCAGTCCATCCTAAAGGAAATCAGTCCTGAATGTTCATTGGAAGGACTGATGTTGAAACTGAAACTCCAGTACTTTGGCCACCTGATGCGAAGAACTGACTCATTGGAAAAGACCCTGATGCTGGGAAAGATTGAAGGCAGGAGGAGAAGGGGATGACAGAGGACGAGATGGTTGGATGGCCTCACCGACTTGATGAACATGAGTATGAGCAAGCTCCAGGAGTTGGTGATGGACAGGGAAGCCTGGCATGCTGCAGTCCATGGGGTTGCAAAGAGTCAGACATGGCTGAGCGACTGAACTGAACTGAATTGAGCTGAGCTGGTAAACAAATAATGACCTTGGAAAAGCACACTCAAGAGTAAACTTGCTTCCAAAAAGCTAAAAAACAACTGAAGGGGGAGTAAATGGAGAAGATGAGTAAGGACCATGAAAAAATGGGCAGGGGGTTGGGGAGGAAAAAAGGAGGGCTGAGGGAAGATGTTACAGAGATTGCTAGTTCCTTAACCAATATTCATTGTCCCCTCTAAAAGACTGGCTTCCACTGGGCACATGATCATCTAAATTGGAATAAAGTCTGTATTTTCTGACTCTCTTGAAACTCTATGTGGCCAGTGGGATATAAGCAGAAATGTTGTGTGGTAGAATTTTGCATATTGCCCTGAAAAGGTCATTGATGTGTGCCCCTTGCCTCTTCCTACCCCTTCCTCCTTCTTACTGCTTGGAATATTGATACAATGGTTGGCACCTCCTCTTGGTACCTGAGGAAGAGAGCCACACTCTGGGAATGGCAGAGCAGAAAGCTGGAAGAGACTCAGTCCCAGATAACAATACAATTGCCACATCAGCCTTGGATTGCCCTCCTCACACCCTTCACATGAGAAAGAAACTTCAATTTTGTTTAAGCCATTGTTAGGTTGGGTTTTTCCGTTACTCACAGCAGAGTCTAATCCTAAGAAATACAAAGGGTGGGTTTTCTTTAGGATGGGAGAGATAAGATAATGTTTATAGCTAGAGAAAGGAGTCAGTAGAAAGGGAGATAGCAGACCCAGTTGACAGATAAGGTTAATGAGGGCATGGAAGGGATGGAGACCTGGGACACAGAGGGAGGGATGGGCTCTGGTTAGGAACAGACGCTTCTCATTCTGTGAGCCCTAAGGATGGGGACAAGAACTAACACTGGCTGAGCACATTCTAGATACTAAGTGCTTTATAAATATATCTAACCTAATCATTCTAACACTTCAAGATCAGTATTATAAAGAGTACAGGTTTTAAGTTTGTGCTCAGTTGTGCACAAGAAGTGACTTTAGAGAACTCCCTGGTGGTCCAGTGGTTAAGATGCTGCTCTTCCACTGCAGGGGGCACAGGTTCTATTCCTGAGTTCCCTGGGAACTAAGATCCTGCAAGTTGCGCAGCATAGCCAAAATAAAGTGACTTTATTATTTCAATGAGTTCAGTCTCTATCTCAAGTTATAATCAGATTTCAGTTCTGTCTATATTGTTTGTGATAACAATAGCAAAAGGTTGAAAACAAACAAAATGTCCAGCATAAGGGATTCATAAAATAAATTATGGTTCATTTCCACAATGGAACAGCCTACGACTGCTAAAAAGAATTAGGTAGCTCTCTTTGGATTGACGTGGAGTGAACACCAAAACATATTGCAAAGTGAAAAAACATGTTGAAGGACATTGGGTATAGCATGCTATAAATGTATGTGGAAAAGGAGAAGCCAAATCAAAGAATACACATGCTTATTTGTATATACGCATCTATCTCTAAAAAGAATACACAAGAAACTAGTAACAAGTGGATATGCCTTGAGAAAGAATGGGATGGTGAGAAGGAGACTTGTATATTCTTTGGGGATTCCCTGGTAGCTCAGCCTGCAATGCAGGAGACCCCAGTTCAATTCTTGGGTTGGGAAGATCCGCTGGAGAAGGGATAGGCAATGCCTATTGAATTGAAGATGATCTACAATCTACATATTTTGCCCAAAAACTATCACTTAAATAAATAAAACTTCATCAGCTGAGGATTTTTCCTTCATCCTCCTTCCTGGGCTGGCATCTCAGTTCTAGCAGACTTGAACAGCCCAGAGGCTGCACTGAAAAACTGAAAGTGTTAGTGACTCAGTCGTGTCTGACTCTTTGTGACCCCATGGACTGTAGCCCACCAGGCTCCTTTGTCCATAGAATTTTCCAGGCAAGAGTACTGCATTTGGGTTGCTATTCCCTTCTTCTCCAGAAGATCTTTTCCATCCAAGGACTGAACCCAGATCCCTTGCATTGCAAGCAGATTCTTTATCATCTGAGCCACCAAGGAAACCCAGTGGCTTCAGTAGGAAGCAGCTATTCACCCTGGAAACACTTAGATCAGAGGTGGATTCAGGTCGACGGGGCCCTATTTACACAATTTGGAGAGCCTTTTTTCTTTCTTGGCCATGCTGTGTGGCATGCAGGATCTTAGTGACCTGACCAGGGATCAAACCCATGCCGCCTGCATTGGAAGCATGGAGTGAGTCTTAACCACTGGACAGCCAGGGAAATCCCTGGAGAGTTTTTTCTTAAAGACTTGTGAATAAATATTAAGTACAGGCCTTGGAATTTGTCTGTGCAAATGAGAGGCGCTGAAGCTGAAACTTCAATGGCTTCAAGGTAAATCAGCCTCTGATGCTGACTGCATTATTCCATTGGATCTGGGCTAATGTCCCTCCTCCACATTGCTCCACTGAGATAAGCCAAGGCTCATCTTATTCCCAGCCTAACGGTCATGCCCTGAATGCATACAGTCGTGACTGGCAGCCTTCTTCCAATCTGCAAGCTTCCTCTTTTTCTCAGATAACTTCAGTACCCTTCTTAGAGGTTACAGAAAATTCAGCTGTTTTTGTTGCAGGAAGAGGGACCCCTTCCAGGGCCCGAGAGTGGGCTCTTGTCTAACATTCAGAAATGAATTGTCTGAGGAGACACACGTTCTGACAAAGCAAGAGACTTTATTTGAGAAGGGTGCCTGGGTGGGGAGCAGCAGGGTTAAGGGAACCCAGGAGAACTGCTCTGCCACGTGGCTCACAGTCTCAGGTTTTATTGTAATGGGGTTAGTTTCCCGGTTGTCTTTGGTCAGTCATCATGCTTGTGCCCATATTTGGTCTGACTCAGGGTTCTTCCTGGCGGTGCGTACATCTCGCAGCCAAGATGGATTCCAGTGAAAAGGATTCTGGGAGGTTGGCAGGGCAATATTATGAGCTGGCATCTCCTGCTTCCTTTTGACCCCTCCCGAATACTTCGTTAGTTTTAGAAGACATATTATGGGCCGGAGTCTCCTCCCTCTTTTTGGCCTGTCCCAAATTCTCCCAATTAGTTTTTGGTGTTAGCACCATGGTGTTAACAGCACCATGCTCCTTATTGGGACCTCCTATTGTGAGACAACTCATACAAGTGGTTATCATCATGCCTTGTCAAGGTGGACAGTTTTGGTTAACAGTTCCCTAACATTTTCACAAGCTAGTGCTGTGAGAAAATTGGGAGAATCAGAATATGGACAGTAAAACAGCAGCATTGTGAACTCCTCTGAGATCATGAAGACACCAGTCCCCACTTGGGCATGTCATGTTCTCTAGCAGTGTCCAGCCAGCCAGGTGCAGGAGCAGAGAAAGGAGAGCTGTTGTATTGAGCCACAGTTGGGATTTTGTATAATGAGTATTGTATCAGGACAAGGACAAGGGAGTTAGCAGTATGGCATGACAGATATTGAATAGATAGACCACCGATACTAGATTCAATGGTAAAGATCAGGATTTGGGAAAAAAAGATAGTGCAAAGGGAGGGTGGGGGTGGAGGTTGGAAGTAGGCAGAGTTGAAGTCAATTTACTGTGAGGTTGTGGTGCTAAGAGGTTCAGCAGTGATTTCCATGACATCACTATATCCGCGTCCTCTTTCTGTCTTCATGGTCATTCATTTACAGTCTCTTTCATTGAACCTTCTTTCTTCAACTGCCCTTTAAAATAGTCACATCTCCAGGACTCTGTCGCCATTCTGGACCTCTCCACTTGGCTATCCCACAAGCCCTTCAGATCCAACACAACAGATTTGTCCAGCTCATTCTCCTCCCCACCTCCTATTTAGTCTTCTTCAATGTATTGAGCCTTATTTTACAAACTTAGTTTACATAAGAACACTCAAATTTTAGAGATGAGAAAACTGAGGCTCTGTTTACACAACTTGCCCAGTTTCCAGGTCTGCTACAATTGTCAGGGCTGGGATTTGAGCCTAAGTCTGGCTGACTGAAAATCCCATCCTCCATTCATGAGTGCCCTTTGATAATTTTGGAATTTTATATGCCGTACTTACAAGGCTCTGTCCTGCTCAGTGGAACCACCATTCACCATGTTACCTAAACCAGAAACCTGAGAGTTATCCTCATCTCTTCTTCCTCACTACCTCTCCCCATGTAATATAATCTCCTCCATTACCAAGTCCTGCTGATTTTACCTCATAATATCTTTGAATCCATCTGCCTCCCTCTATCTCCACCACCACCTCTCTAGTCCAAACCACCTGGACTGCTAACTGACTTCTGCATTCTTGTGCGGACTCCTCCACCCATTCTCCACATACAGATAGAGCTGCTGCTAATGAAGCACGAGTCAAAGCAGGTAACTTCCCTTAGTGCCTAAAAGATCAAGTCCACTTTTTATGTGACGTAAAAGATTCTCCTCAACAACCTCATCTCTGGCTCTGTTCTTTCTTAAACATGGCACTCAGGGATTGAGTTAATTCAGCATCTGAAGTTTATACCACTAATGAGGTCTCTTTAAGAAAAAGAATACAAAATTAGGTAGGAGACTCTGGGGCGGGGTGGCATGGGGGTGCAGGCCCTGCAAGTGAGGAACCTGAAGCTTAAAATTCATTAGCATCACCGAAAATCAATTTCTAAGAAGACTCACCAGTTTGGTAAAAGCACCATGGTGCTTCATATGCTTGCTACCTTGACAAATGTGTCTCCCTACTTGAAATGTCCCTTCCCTGCTTTTACCTAGCAACTTATGCTTTGCCAGTGGTGTGCTGGAACCAGATCACAGGCTCAAGAGAGCAGATTGTTAAACAATAATTTTGTGAACTGGCTGTTAAACACAGCCATTATTCAAAGTTTAATTAAATAAATTTCCAATTAAGTAAACTATATTAAAAGTAAAGGTAATAAATACTCAAAACTCATCACTTCCTAATTTTTTTCCCACATTTTATTGTTATCTGTGTTTGTGATGCTATCTCCATCCATTACATCTATGTGGTGGAAATAGTCTATAAATATGTGCTACAGTACATCTCTTCCCAGCTCTGCATTCACGGACTTCACACTAATAGCTTAAAGTGGGTGGGAGCATTTACAGCACTGCTGCTGCTGCTACGTCGCTTCAGTCGTGCTCGACTCTGTGTGACCCTACAGACGGCGGGCCATCAGGCTCCCCCGTCCCGGGATTCTCCAGGCAAGAACACTGGAGTGGGTTGCCATTTCCTTCTCCAATGCATGAAAATGAAAAGTGAAAGTGAAATCGCTCAGTCGTGTCCGACCCTCAGCGACCCCATGGACTGCAGCCTTCCAGGCTCCTCTGTACATGGGATTTTCCAGGCAAGAGTACTGGAGTGGGGTGCCATTGCACAGAAATCAGCAAATGCCACAAGTCAAGACTTGGTTTTCCCTAGAGAGCCAATTTTAAAGTATTGACCAGCACACCAATGTTATAACCCAACTCAAGGAGCACCTCTGTGCAGCCTGCCCTGATTCTCTCCTCCTTAGATGCATGTGTGCACACGCATGCACACATACACACATACTAGTTGATCACCACAGCCCTCCTATACCCAATGATAACATTTTAACATACTCTATTTCAAGAGTTGGTTTAATTCAAGGCAGGTACTATGTTTTTCCAGTAGTCATGTTGGACCATAAAGAAGGCTGAGCGCCAAAGAATTGATGCTTCCGCACTGCAGTGTTGGAAAAGACTCTTGAGAGTCCCTTGGACTGCAAGGAGATTCGACTAGCCCGTCCTAAAGGAAATCAGTCCTGAATATTCATTGAAATAACTGATGCTGAAGCTGAAACTCCAATACTTTGGCCACCTGATGTGAAGAACTAACTCATTGGAAAAGACCGTGATGCTGGGAAAGATTGAAGGCGGGAGGAGAAGGGACGACAGAGGATGAGATGGTTGGATGGCATCACTGACTCAAAGGACATGAGTTTGAGCAAACTCTGGGAAATGGTGAAGGACAGGGAAGCCTGGCATGCTGCAGTTCATGGGGTCGCAAAGAGTCAGACATGACTGAGCAACTGAACAAGAACAACTATGTTTTATCCATCTTTGTATCACAAATGCCTCACACATTGTAAGGGCTCAATAAATGTTGGTTGAGTTTCTGGATTCAGTTTCTTCTTATGTCAAATGAGAATACCTGCTTTCCCTACCACATGCAAACCTTACAAGGACAATTGAAATACTAGACATGAAAGCATTTTGAAGGAAATAGTGAAAAGTGTCATACAAGTGCAGGGTATTATTTTCATGTGTTCATATAGTTTAATGAGTTTCCATCATAAAACACCTGTTGAAACATATAATTCTAGCTTTTCCTTGTTCTCTTGAAAGATTTTCTGACATTTAACCCCTGGGCTCCCTGGGCCTCTTTGAATCTTTCTGGTGTGAGAGTCAGGAGAAAGTGCTTTGTTTTTAACAAAGCTGACTATAAAGTATGTTCCTATAAAGTTGATTTTGGAAACCTACGAAGAAAATGATAAAAATCAGAGATATATTGCCATTGAGGGAAAAATCCCAGTTGACATTTAAGGACCCCAAATGATAAAAAGTATCAAAATAGATTAAGCCACTTTACCCAAAACTCTCTTTTTTGGTATCCTATTTCGTTTTTATTTGTCTTTAAAATAAAATTGTCTAAATAAAATATATAGTTTACTATGTGTCAGATACTATTCTAAGTGCTTTACAGATATTAACTCATTTAATTTTCATCAATCACTCCTTTTTATTTTTTAGTATTCATAATAACAACTAACATTTATTGGGTGCTTGCTATGGAGCAAGAATTTGCTAAATTTTTATGTCTTATTATTCATGACAACCTCACATTAGCCCTCATTATCTCCACTTAATGGAAAAATGAGTTGAAACTAAGGGTGTTAAAAACTGTCCCATATTCTCCTTGTATAGATAAGGATACTGGGTCACAGAGAGGTTAAGTAAATTCCCCAAGGTCACACACTTTCTTCCACTGTGGGTCATTTCTGGACCATAACCTCATGATTCTGACTTTACTCTTGCAGCCCCCAAACCCACTCTTCCCTTCTTCTCCTATGTGGATATTTACCAGATAATGATCACATCATTTCCTACTATGTTGGGCAGTAATAGCAAACTATATCAGTATGCGCTGTGACATGAGTCTGGCTTTCAGCCAAGAGAGCTGAATTTGCTCTGCCACTAACCAGCTGTCACATTTGGGGAGCCCAAAAACCCAGTAGGACAGAGAAGGCTTCAGCATGGCACCAATAATGCAGCCAAGAATTGCCTGCTGTAGTGGGAAGCCCCTCGAGGAAGGATGTGGCTACTCCCAGCAAAGTGTTACAGAAGGTTGCAAGCCTGGCTCCAGGGCTCTTCCCACTTGGCAGGTTTCTCACCCTTGGAGGACCGCCTTGACCACCAGACCTGTGCAAGAAACAGGGTCATTGGAAACTGTATCCACTCCCTCACTTATGTCCTTGATCCCACACCCTTTGTACTGAGTATTTCATGGTTCTAGAGCAAACCAAACACACAACTTCGGGCCAGTGTGAGTTGATACTGTGATTAATATAATCCTAAATCTTTGGACCACAATCAGCTTTCATGGTCTGACCTATATCAGACCTCCTGGACGAGTTATTCAACATCTCTGAGTCTCAACTTTTCCATTTCTAAACATATGAGTCAGTGCTATGTTGTAGAAATAAAAAAAGAGTTCTGTGTCAGACAAGATTTTTCATTCATTCATTCACTAAAGCAATATTTATGGAGTGTCCACTCTGTGTCAGTCACCAAGTCAGGCACTGGAGACAGAGAGATGAACAAGACTGATATTGGGGTAGTCCCAGACCTTACAAAGTTTACATTCTAGTTGGGAAAATAAGCAAGGGATGAGCAAATAAGCAAATACTTTAAATTTGTTTAAGTGTCACACAGTAAACACTGATAGAAATAGTGTGTGGAGATGGTGGTAGGGGCAAGTTTACTTTTCACAGAATATCAAGTAAAGTTTCTCTCAAGTGGCATTTAATGCAAATCAAAACTACAATGAGGTACCAGCTCACACCAGTCAGAAAAGCCATCATTAGAAAGTCCACAAACAATAAACTCTGGAGAGAGTGTGGAGAAAAGGGAAGCCTCCTACATTGTTGGTAGGAATGTGAACTGGTGCAGCCACCATGGAAAACAGTTTGGCGATTCCTGAAAAAACTAAAAATAAAGAATTCCCTGGGGGTCCATGGTAAGAACTTTGTGCTTTCACTGCCAAGGGAATGGATTCAATCCCTAGTTGAGGGACTAAGATCTCACAAGCCATGAGGTATGGCCAAAAAATAAAAACTAAAAATAGAGCTGCCACATGATCCAGCAATCCCACTCCTGGGCATAAATCCAGACAAAACTATAATTTGAAAAGATATGTGCACCCCTGTGTTCATGGCAACACTATTTACAATAGCCAAGACAAGAAACAACCTAAGTGTCCATCAACAGCTGAATGGTTAAAGATATGGTATATATAGACAAGAGAATACTACTCAACCACAAAAAGGAGTGGAATAATGCCATTTGCAATAACATGGATGGACCTAGATATTATCATATAAAGTGAAGTAAGTTGACAGAGAAAGACAAATACCATATGATATCACTTATATGCGGAATCTAAAATGAACTTATCTATGAAATAGAAACAGACTCACAAACATAGAGAACAGACTTGTAGCTGCCAAGAGGGATTGGAGAAGGGATGGGACTGGGAGTTTAGGGTCAGTAGATGCAAACTAGTATATGTAGAATAGATAAGCAACAAGGCCCTACTATACAGCACAGGGAATTATATTCAATAACCTGTAATAAACCATAATGTAAAAGATTATGAAAAATAATACATATATATGTATAACTGAATCACTTTGCTATACACCAGAAACTAACACAACATTATAGATTAACTATGCTTCAATAAAATAAAATTTTAAAAATTAAATAAATGAAAATTGAAAAGCAAAAAGCAAAAAAAGGAGGTATTTAATTTTTTATTATTTTAATAGATTTGTGACCTTGGCCAAAATTACAGTAAGCTAAAAAAATACAATAGGTAACTGCTCTGAATCTCAGTGGGTGTAACTCCTACTTCCCAGGATTCTTGTGATGATCCAATGAGATAATATGTATAAAACAACCAGCACATAGCAAGCACCCTATGAATGTTCATTCCTTTTCCCTTCTAGCTTGAGCAATTGATATTTTCCATTCTGAAAATTGCTTAAGATCACACAATCTGCTTTGGCAGGTATTTACCTATCTAGTTCAATAGTCAGGATTTCAGTGGACAAACCAAGACATCCCGAAAATTTGCAAAAATAATATGCACTTACACTTTAGGATTGAATCTAGACGCTTTCAATTTAGGGTTTCCCCATCATGAAGTATGGATAATCTTTCCTCTAAAATAACCAGCTGTCTGAGACTTCCTTGGTGGTCCGGTGGTTGAGACTCCATGCTTCTAATGCAGGGGACTGTGGCTTCCATCCCTGGCCAGAGAACTAGGATCTTATATGCTGTGCAGGCAAAAATAAATAAATAAATAATCAGCTGTCCAAGCAATGAATTAATGTCCTGTAATTTTCCAAACTGTCTCCAGCCAGACTTCCCTATCACTGAATTAACCTTCAACAAAAAGTTATGGAAGAGGTCCACTACTGGATCCTATTACTGTCCAAGGATCTGGCTCCTTGATTTCTCTGTAGGGTGAAACAAACCTTTAATAGGGAAAGGAGGCTATGGTTCTCACCCCTTACAGGTGAACGACTAGCAGAGTTTAATTTTGACACTCAAGGTCACATAGCAAATTTACTAGCAAGCTCAGACCAGAATTCAATAGTGGCTTTGCCATTATTTTCTTGCTTAGACTGGTCCTTGCCTAGGGTGATGATTAAAAAATCAATTCAGCAGAGCTAAAACCCCTACTGACTGGTCATCTCATCACAAGACACACACAGACTAATTGACAGAGCGATGTTGGTTTTGTCAAGAATGATGTGATGATTTGCGGCTGACACTCACTATCTTACAGAATCTGTACTTAGAGCTAAGATGGAGATTATTATACAATAGGCCAGTGCCCTGAAGGTCACTTGGTAGAACCTCACTTGACCACACTTTAAGAACACAGTGCTAAACACACACACACACACACACCCCACCACCACCAAGGTAGTCAAACTTTTTTTAAGAAGTGCTCATTGTTAATAATGTACCTACAAGTAAAAGTTTAAACCATGTTTCAGTTACAGCCTGAAATGTGGGAAAGATCACACTGTTGGGCCAGGAAGAAAGGAGGTGAAAGTTGCTCAACCTGACAAAGCAAAAACAATGCTCTTGGTTTCTGATTTAAGATATTTCTCATATTCAAGAAAGAATTGATATTTATTCAAATACTGCTTCCAATTATCAATATTAAAGGGGATAAATCTCTAACTTAAATTTTGTCTGAATCAACCATGGTAACACGTAAATCAGGACCTAAAACCCTGGGGACATCATGAAGTTTTGGTCTTTAGAAAAATTACAGATGATGAATCAAGGCAAATTGGAAGTGGTCAAACAAGAGATGACAAGGGTGAACGTCGACATTCTAGGAATCAGCGAACTAAAATGGACTGGAATGGGTGAATTTAACTCAGATGACCATTATATCTACTACTGTGGGCAGGAATCCCTCAGAAGAAATGGAGTAGCCATCATGGTCAACAAAAGAGTCCGAAATGCAGTACTTGGATGCAATCTCAAAAACGACAGAATGATCTCTGTTCGTCTCCAAGGAAAACCATTCAATATCACAGT
>SJYT01024323.1:103035-117768 GCA_006410635.1 Cephalophus harveyi
TTTTTATTTAATTGGAGGATAATTACTTTACAATATTGTGGTGGTTTTGTCATACATTGACATGAATCAGCCACAGGTGCACATGTCCCCCATCCTGAACCCCCCTCCCACTCTCCTCACCCCACCCCTCTGGGTTGTCCCAGAGCACCAGCTTTGAGTGCCCTGCTTCATGCATCGAACTTAGACTGGTTATCTATTTTCCATATAGTAATATGTTTCAATGCTATTCTCTCAAATCGTCCCACCTTCACCTTCTCCCACATAGTCCAAAAATCTGTTCTTTACATCTGTGTCTGTTTTGCTGTCTTGCATACAGGGTTGTCATTACTGGCTTTCTAAATTCCATATATATGCTTTAATGTACTGTATTGGTGTTTCTTTTTCTGACTTACCTCACTCTGTATAATAGACACCAGTTTCATCCACCACATTAGAACTGACTCAAATGTGTTCTTTTTTACAGCTGAGTAATATTCCATTGTGCATATATACCACAACCTCCTTATCCATTTGTCTGCTGATGGACATGCTTCCATGTCCTAGCTGTTATAAATAGTGCTGCAGTGAACATTGGGGTACATGTGTCTTCCCTGTGTATTCTTACAGATGAACTTCAGAATCATCATGAAGTTTAGAAACTGGTTGGAACTGTGTTATATTTATCCATGTATTTATACAAGAAAGCTGCCGCTACCTCTGTGCTGGGGCTGCTGTCCTGATTCTCGTCTTCACCTCCCACTTAGCCTCCTAGCTGGCTTTGGGCCCAGTACTCTCCAAGCCACTCTCTACGCCACTATCAGAGAGGTCTTACTAAATGGGCAAACGTGGGTCACTTCTCTGCTTAAAACTCTTAAGTGACTTCCCTTTCCATTCAGGACAAGGTTCTGTGATCTAGCCTCAACTTACTTCTCTCCTCACATGGGCCAGCCATACTGAACCAAGTATAGTTCTTTAGAAGAACCTCCATCTGCTCTCGTCTTTTTACATAAACCACTCTGCCTAAAAAGACCCTTCACCGACCTTCTTGCCTCCCCTCAAGCCCCCTTTCCTGAGGCCCCCTGGGAAGGACTACCTGATCCAGCCTGGGTTTCATGTCCTCTTCTCTACTTCTGGACTGCCGGGAGCCAGCGTGAGGAATCCCGCCCGTGACAAGATCATGAGGAAGGAAGCCTGGCAAGACGCAAGGACGTGATCAGGCTACAGGGGTTCCCCCTGGAATTTCTTGAGCATCCACCCCCCAAAACCAAAGTCTGCCTGCTTTACTGTGTTATGCTTTCCACCTACTCTTCTGACATTAACAGGGGGCTGTCCCCCCACCATCTTTTTCTGGAAAAGAAAAAAAATTAATTTAGAGCTTTTAGATAATAAATCTCCTGGGCATAATACGAGTGTTTCAATCCAAAAACCCCTCTGATGGCTTTCTAGCCTGCCTGCAGGACTCGTACAGCTGCACATGTGATTGTTTGAGGCCTCCCAACTGCGGGAGGCACAGGAAGCTTAAAACATCCTAGGAATGTAGGGGCTTCCAAGGAGTCAAAATAGGACTGATTAAAGGTTTCACTTGTTGAGCCAATACTTGCTGCCAAATTTTCATATCTTTTATTTTTAGATATAGTTGGTATATAGAAAAACAGGTAGTGGACCTGGTATTAGCAACATTAGATCTTTGAGTTGAGTACTTTCTTTGTTATAACCCACTGCACCTCTGTTCTACAGGAATGTAACTTTATTTAGTACTTTGAGGGTGATGCAGAGTAAAGAAAAAACACTTCTAGGGAAAAGGAGTTTTCTGGTTTGATAGACAATTATCCAGGAAGAGAGCCATAAAAATGTTAACAGGCCTCTTGGCCAGAAGATAATGTAAACCACCTGAGACCTTTTGTATATGGGAGGGTATGCAAAAAGAAAGCCTTGTTTGTCTCAATGAGGGTCAGGATTGCTGCCCCTGCATAACTCTGCATATTCCATTATTTCTTTATGTACAACTTGGGGTATATAAGCTGATTTTGAAAAATAAAGTTTTTTGGAGCCTTGCACCGATGCTGGGCTTCCTCATGTCATTCTTTTCTTCCTTTTTCGGCTGAATTCCCATCTGGAGCGGGGAGGCTCACCACGTCTACTTACTTGCCCTGGCTGCTAAGACCCATGCGAAAGGGAGCCTAAGGCGAGGCACCCTTCGATATTCAAGTGGGCGCCAGTGGCCTAACGTAGATGGTGCAAACCTCTAGTCTCGAGGTTTTATTGGTTTTCCCCGTAAGCCAAGTTATTCAGCCCTCTTTTCTCCGACTAAATTTTCCTACTACACTATTTCTTCCTAATCTAATATTTGTATATTAATAAATAAGTTTTCCTCACCAACACCATCCCCGCTTCGAATTCCCTGGATCCACCTGGGCTGGACCCCAGCACTGGACATCTAGCCTGGCACTCAACATATTGGTCTCTATTGCTTATTTATCAAAACCTTGAGCAAGTCACTTCTTCCTGGGCTTCAGTCTCCCCACTTAAGAATAAAGTTGGACTATGATCTATGTGCTAGCAAATGTGGAAAACTCAGCAGTGGCCACAGGACAGGAAGAGGTCAGTTTTCATTCCACTCCCAAAGAAAGGTAGTGCCAAAGAATGTTCAAACTACCACACAATTGCACTCATTTCACATACTAGCAAAGTAATGCTCAAAATTCTCCAGGCTAGGCTTCAACAGTACCTGAACCAAAAACTTTCAGATGTTCAAGCTGGATTTAGAAAAGGCAGAGAAACCAGAGATCAAATTGCCAACATCCACTGGATCATCAAAAAAGCAAGAGAATTCCAGAAAAATATATACTCCAGCTTTATCGACCATGCTAAAGCCTTTGACTGTGTGGATCACAACAAACTGTGGAAAATTATTAAAGAGATGGGAATACCAGATCATCTCACCTGCTTCCTGAGAAACCTGTATGAAGGTCAAGAAACAACAGTTAGAACCGGACATGGAACAACAGACTGGTTCCAAATTGGGAAAGGAGTATGTCTAGGCAGTATATTGCCACTCAGCTTATTTAACTTATATTCAGAGTACATCATGAGAAACACCAGGCTGGATGAAGCACAACCTGGAATCAAGATTAAAGGGAAAAATATCAATAACCTCAGATAAGCAGATGACATCACCCTTATGGCAGAAAGTGAAGAGGAACTAAAGAACCTCTTGATGAAGGTGAAAGAGGAGAGTGAAAATGCTGGCTTAAAACTAAACGTTCAAAAAACAAAGACCAGTGGCATCTGATCCCATCACTTCATGGCAAATAGATGGGGAAACAATGAAAACAGTGACAGACTTTATTTTTCTGGGCTCCAAAATCACTGCAGATGGTGACTACAGCCATGAAATTAAAAGACACCTGCTCCTTGGAAGAAAAGCTATGACAAACCTAGACAGTCTATTAAAAAGCAGAGACATTACTTTGCCAACAAAGGTCCATCTAGTCAAAGCTATGGTTTTTCCTGTAGTCATGTATAGATATGAGTGTTGGACCATAAAGAAGGCTGAGTGCTGAAGAATTGATGCTTTTGAACTATGGTGTTGGAGAAGACTCTTGAGAGTCCCTTGGACTGCAAGATTAAACCAGTCAGTCCTAAAGGAAATCAACCCTGAATATTCATTGGAAGGACTGATGCTGAAGCTGAAGCCCCAATACTTTGGCCACCTGATGCAAAGAGCTGACTCATTAGAAAAGATTCTGATCCAAGGAAAGACTGAAGGCAGTAGGAGAAGGGGACGACAGAGGATGAGATGGTTTTATGGCATCACCGACTCAATGGACATGAGTTTGAGCAAGCTCCGGGTGATGGTGAAAGACAGGGAAGCCCTGCATGCTATAGTCCATAGGGTTGCAAAGAGTCGGACACGACTAAGCGACTGAACAATAACACTGATGTATAAAGTAAGATTGTTTCAGCTTAAATTTTATACAGTCCCTTGTTTCAAAGCCAATGTAACAGAATTGCCAAATAGACAACTTCTCAGTCAACATATGTTTGTGCTAATTAAACTGATGCCACATTGACTCTTCTGTCTGGGGAAAATAAATGCCCACACTGATGACCTTAGGAAAAAAAAATTGAATCAAAGGCAAATCATGTACCTGTAGTGCTTCTCCTGAACTTATTGTAAATCTTTAGAAATAAGTAAGCTGTATGTGGTATGTTACTCATTTTCCCCATGTGGTGGTTTAGTTGCTAAATCATGTCTGACTCTTTTGACCCCATGGAGTGTAGCCTGCCAGGCTCCTCTGTCCATGGGATTCTCCAGGAAATACTGAAGTGGGTTGCCATTTCCTTCTCCAAATTTTCTCCATAACTACCAATTTAAGTTACCCATTTCCCCTCAAATTCTAAACAAATGACTTAAATGCAAAGCACTTTTAGAATTATTGGAGATGTCTAACTTTAACAGACAGATTATTTTTATTTTTTTAAGTTTTAATTTTATATTGGAGTACAGTCCATTAACAAGCTCCAGGAGTTGGTGATAAGACAGGGAAGCCTGGCGTGGTGCAGTCCATGGGGTCGCAAAGAGTTGGACATGACTGAGTGACTGAATTAAACTGAATTTTAACAAAGAGATTATTTTTATTTTTTAAACTTTTTATTTTACATTGGGGTATAGTCCATTAACAATGTTGTGATAGTTTCAGGTGGACAGCAACTGATAGTGATAGTTCAGCTGGACTTAGCCATACATACACATGTATCCATTCTTCCTGAAACTCCCCTCCTGTCCAAGCTGCCATATAACTTTGAGTAGAGTTCCATGTGCTATACAGTAGGTCCTTTTTGGTTATCCACTTTAAAGATAGCAGTGTGTACATACCCATCCCAAACTCACAATCTCTTCCCCTCATCCTTCCCCTCCAGCAACCAGCATCCAGTTTGTTCTCTGTGAGTCCGTTTCTGTTTTGTAATAAGTTTATTTGCATCACATCATTTCCTTTTAGATTCTGCATACATGGAATGCCATTTGACATTTCTCCTCCAAAGGTAGATCAGAATATCTGAAGCTAGAATCACCCAGATCTGCCCTGATTTTAGATGAAGGAACTGAGACTCAAAAGAGGCCAAGTGGTTTACCCCTTAGGAACACAGCCCCTCCACGCATGCCCATTAAAAGTGGAAACTGCAATAACTGTCTGCATACTAGCCACCTTTACTAAAGCACCAGTGAACCACTAGAGACAATAAACTTGCATTATGAAAGCGGAGGTTTGGTGGTGTTAAGGATTATAACAAATAAGTTTTAATCCCCTCTTTTACTGAGCTACTTTATTAGGGGGGAGGGAGACCTTTGCTTTGCTGCCACATCAAACTTAACTATGATTAGGCACCAACAAAGTAGTAAGCATTAGACAGCACAGGAAATATCTGTAGAGTTCTTTATGCTTGTATAATTGCCTCAAGCATTAGTCACTTTTTAAAAATCACACACTTACTTAATAATGGAAGAGAGAATTTACTACCAAGTCTCTTTTCATTAAGATTTCACTTCATCACCAAGAATTAAAATCCATCCCCCAAACCACTACCACCAAAGAAAACATACTGAACCCACATATCCTTGAGGTAGACCAACATTATCATTCTTTCCCCTTATGAGGAAACGGAAGCCTTAGGCAACTAGCTCAAGGCTAAGTGCAATTCAGTAAGAGCTCCTCTTCTTGATTAAACAGGACTGTTAAACAGGAAAATTAAAATGGTTTGAAAACTCAAAAATTCCATGGCAACAGGAAATAAAAAATGACACACACACACACACACCACCTTTCGGTTGTCCGTATCTCTTTTTGATGAGAAATAAAGACTAAAAGATGACATTTCAAATAGACACCTTCCTTTGTTGACTAGAAACTGACTTTGTGTCCTAGAAACTGAGGTCTTTCATTGTTTTTGAGCAGTAGTTCTCAAAGTGTGGTCTCCAGCCATGACAGCAGTACCTGGGTTAGAAATGCAAACCCTCAGGCCTCACTCCACACCTACTGAATCAATTTTTGGAGGTAAGGCTGGGGACCTGTATTTTAACAAGTGCTAACATTCAAGAACCACTACAGGATCCGAACTGCCTTATCTGGGGTGGTGACTGGCTGAATAAACTTAACACTTTTATTGTGTTATTAGTCAACATTCACTTTTTCTACCATGTGATCTGTCTCAAACAGCTAACATGGGTAATTTCTGCACAAGGTTAGTCACCCCATAGAACCCCTGGGCCCCAAATTCTAATAAGCCCACATCCAGGTTTCCAACATTTACTAGTCTCCAAAGCAAGGCAGTATTTCTCCATCTCAGTGGCCCTTCCACCAAATGATTTCCTCTGACAATCCCAAAGTGAGTGGATCAGCAAGCTCCCTCTACCCTGTTAAATCTCAAGTGTGCCCAGTTCCTCAAGGGTAGGCGTCCCATTGATCTATAACTTTGCATCTCCCTCATATGGATAAGCACAGGTACATAAAGTGAGCACATTTTCTCCAGATATGTGTCTGGACATAAAATCTTCCAATTTAGGTGTCTTGCTGCTTTCTGTAGATGCACACCTGAAAAGCAGATATGTACAAGTTTCCCTTTAGGACCCCATCTCATCCAACCATGAGATTTTTTTTTCTTGAATCTACCAGCATTTTCAATTGTTTGAAAAAAAAAAGAGTCAATTTTTTTCAGATCTATAAATATCATTTATTTTGCAAATTTACATTTAAATATCCATTTACATTCAGTAACAATCTGCTCCTTCACCCAACTGCCAAAATACACCTTCTTGATTTCAAACATTTTATTTTAAAAACTGTTATCATTTTTAAAACTCTAGATGTGTTTCAGAACATTGTTTAACTGTAGTTAACTAGAGAAAGGACATCTTACTTGAGTACCAACAGACTGTTGTCAACAAGGGTCCTGCGGTTCGCAGATGGATACCGTGCAATTTTTCTCCTATTATACTAATCAAAATTGCATCGTGATCCACCCGACAACAGCAAAACAGGTCATTTTACAATGATCAAATATCAGAACTTACAACCTTTAAACATTAAGATGATAAATTCCTCGTTTCCTCCACAGGCCGGGACAAGTGCAATACTTTATATATAACACAAGCAGTGCAACAAATCCCCACCCATGAATGAATGGGTGCGAAGACTGGAGATTTGTGCGAAGACTGGAGATTCGTGCGAAGACTGGAGATTCATGAGAAGGGCCGCAGAAGAAAACAGTATCACAATCAGTTTTGCATGGATTTGCACAGCCATATGTACACACGCTGAAATGCAAACCAGCAAAACTAACTGTAAGTAGCAGTGTCTTTGAATGTTCTCAGCATCAGCAAGAGCCGTTATCCAAGAGTACTGGAAGTGCCCACACTACAGTAGAATGTTGCCAAAACTACCTGCACTGTGAGCACTTTGGTACTACTGGGACCCGATCTTACGCTTTGGTACAAAACACCATATGCTGCACACAACCCTCACCCCTCTGCTCCCAACGAACAAGGACAAAACCAAAGACAAACCTTTGAAAGGCATCCTATGCAAATTATTAGTCAAGGCATATTTTCCAATGCTGTGTGTCAGGCAGCCTGTGCCAGAAGGAGCATTTAGGGCAGTAGATTATAAGCTGCTTCACTAACTGCACTAGATGCACCTTAACACAAGAGACACATTATGGGAAACCGCTCCAAAGCGCCAACAGCTTCATTATGCACAAACTACAGGTCTCAGTAGCCACTGATTAAATCACCATGGTAATGTAAGAAGTGCTTGCATTGCAGTAGATCTCAAAAAGCTACCTGCACTGTAAGCACTTTTACATGGCCAAGGCCTATTCCTGAAGCAAAAAAGCAAAAGTGTCTTTCATGAGCTCTTCTTTTCCATCCTCACTGATCTATTCAGACTCACCTGGTTCAAAAAAAAAAAAAAAGATACTGCACAAGTCAACTACTAGTTAATATTCCTGAAACAAGCTTTGCTTTGGCTTAGAGAGTCCCAGCTAGGTTTTGGAGTTTCAGCCAAGTCCTGAGAAATATTAATACTCTGAATTATTTACACAGAGTTGAACACAAATAACATTGGCAATTTCAAAAGTCCAATTCTTATGTATAAGCGGATTTTGGACTTCCCCTCTCCATCTAAGAAAACTTGATATCTGCATCCCAGAAAATGTGCAGGTCCATTACCTCCCCCTGCCCCGATTTTAGAAGAGGTTTATCTAGAGAAAGTAGCATATAAAAATCAGAGTGACT
Organism: Cephalophus harveyi; assembly: GCA_006410635.1. Classification (NCBI taxonomy): domain Eukaryota; kingdom Metazoa; phylum Chordata; class Mammalia; order Artiodactyla; family Bovidae; genus Cephalophus; species Cephalophus harveyi. Next base: position 111,308 of record SJYT01024323.1, read on the forward strand.
ATCCACTTCTTGAGGTAGGGCACCACACAAAAAATGACTGTTAGATTAAATGAACATTCCCTGCCCCCACTCCATTAACAGACTATGAGAGAAATTTTAAAGCTGGTTTAAGAAACACAGCCTTCCACGCTCTTCACATAATGCACAGATGGCCTAGAGATGTCACATTTTGATCTATTTCAAAGGGCTCTTGTTCTGTTTAAACATTTATGGACCCATTTTCTCCATTAAACCCAAAGAAGGCTGATTAGCTTCTCTTCCCTTCATGTCATTATCGTCCATAAGCAAACCTTCTCCATTCCCAAGTGCCTATCTTACCTAAGAACATGCAGCGAGGAAGTGAGCCCCTATTTGAAAAGGGTTCACAAGGTTACTCCACCTCTTCCATGATGGGTTAAGTTTTGTCAAAAAAGAAAAATTCAGAGACTCAGAATCCTTACTATGTTTAACTAGTGAGGGAATTTTAAATGTTGGGTTTCCTTCATGGTACCCCAGATCACTAATCTAGTTTTTATAAGAAAACTCCTTAAACTGATGCATAAAAACTACACTTAAATCTAAAAATCTAAATTCTATGGAGAAAGAAGACTAAAATTAGTAGAGAAAGAGGACCATTTTTCTTCTTAGATTTCTCTGCCTGTAGTTTTTCCCCTTAAAAAAATACTCCTAAATGGACTCAAAAATGTATTGTATTTGATTCAACTTGGCAACACTGAGCCCCACACGGGTCGGAGAGAACGCCTGCCACAGTTAATATCTTTCTTTAATGAGCCGTTCATCTGGTATACCTCGTCCGCGCTGGACAGCCACTCTCGCACTTCCTTAAATTGTAAAAAACACTTCCCTCCCCACGAAGAAAGCCTCCACCTCCGCCTTTGTGCATCCCTCGGGTTCTTCCCGCGCCTCTCACACACTTACCTAGCGCTCCCGTTGAAGTCCGGGAACCGCCCGCGCGCCCAGAGTGTGCTCCAGCTGCTCACACCACGCGCTCCTGTCCTCGTGCTGCAGCCGCCGCCGCCGAGATTAAAGAGAAAGAAACAAAGCATCATGGGAAACGGAGTTCTCCATTCAAAGCCCCAAAAACGCGCCAAGCCCACGCCTCCCTCCCCCTCCATTCCCGGGTTGGTGGGAGACGAGCCAAGGGGGAGGGGAGTCCTTTTTTCCCCTCCACGTGCAGGCCCGCACAGGAATTAGGAAACGGAACCCCCACCCCGCCAAAGCGAAAACCCCACCGAGTCCCAGTTACCCACGGGCCGAGCGCAGTCGGCATTTTCCCCTCTTTCCCGCGAGCCGAAGTCTTTTAATTAAAGGCGCACCTCCGACGCGGGCGGGCGGCGTCCGGTGCTAGAGCCGGTGCCACTGGCGGCGAGCCCAGGAGGGCGCACTCGCTACCACCTCGTCCGGTCCCGCTCCCCCGGCGCTCGCCCCATCCCCCCACCGGAGATAGACGACGAGGCCCACGGAGCCGTGGGACCGGGGTGTCCCCCACCCGGCGCGCGCATGCGCGCCACCTCGCCGCTAGATTGAAAGTGTTCCTAAGGCCCCAGGAGGAAAGAAATACAGACACAGCATATTCACTCTGTGCACATGTGAAAGTTCTAACCTCTGGCACCTTGTGCTACTGTTGGGAGGGTTTCGCCTTTACCAGGAGCCCCCCTCACCCAGTAAATCAGGCTTTCTTGGCAGGCATCGTTAACGGTAGCAGCCACCGAGTACACGCACAAATGCAAGGAAGATACGGTGCAATTATCTGGCTTTCTCCTCTCATTCCACAGCTAATGAGAACCAATTGAGGGCCGGCTGCTTAAAGGCCAAAGCCCAAGTACACTCTCTGTGAAAAGTAAGACGTCTTAGTTTTTAAGAAGCACAATAAAAATGGAATTAAGCATACCAGACTTTGAACACTGGGCAAAATGCGGTCATTAGACTATACCCACTCCAGGTTCCGGGCGGACCCGGGAGCGGGGAGGGAGCTTGGGAGTGCGGGAGAGTTACAAATCAGAGAAGGGAAAGAACACGCAGAATCCAGAGAGGAAAGCACTGGGACGCTATCGGGGTATGAGGAAAGGGGTGTGCCAAATGGAGCCGACCTCTCCCTCCCCACTATTGTTACCGCAGGAGACTGTGGCAGCCCAAAGCCCAGACGGGGACAAGGGCGCCATGTGATTCTCAACCTGGTGTACAGTAGTACCTCAGGCAAGCCGATTACAAAGACTGGCCTCTCCCGCTCCTGGTCCGCGACGGAGTCCAACCTGAACGGCCCGTGCCTCTTAGAGGAGTCTGCGGTGGAGGCAACGAAAGCCACACTTATTTCTTCAATGGGAGTCACTCCTACAGGTGGGCTTTCTCCTTTTTTCATAAAACACGCAAACAGACTTTGCAGCCCACCCTGGCGCTTCTGCCTGATACTTTCTGGAAACTACGCAGCCCAAAATTTACTACTCAACCAGGTCCGTCCTGTGAGATTGCACCGACTTCAATGCAATTTTCGACCTTTAATGGTAACGACTAGCAGTGGAAAGAAGAGGAGGGGGAGGGAAGAGATCTTAAACCCGACTTCAAGAAACATTGTATTAAAGCAAGATAAGAACAGTACCTTTGAGCTCGAGCAAAACCTGGAGTAAAAAAAAAGGGTTTTTGCAAAAGTGGCGCGAAGATAATATCATGTGATCCGACCCCAGGGCGTCTCCTTCCCCTTTTGCCAAACTCCCCTCCCCCCGAAAAAAGGGGGGTAGGGGAGTTACATCCGCTCCTCACAAACTATTAGCATAATTAATTGTGTCCTGCAGCTGCAGCCAGAGCTCCCAGTCAATGAGTAAACGTATCCTCATCCTCTTCACCATCAGAATAAAAAGACCCATTACCCTGATTTTGGAAAATGTTCCCAAATAAATCTCATTATCATCAGAAGTCTTAATTTGGCATTCTGTCTCTGTCTATGTGTCTTGGTTTGAGAAAGAGAAGAGAGTTGGAAAAGATGAAATCATCCTTTCAAAAGGGAACTAGCAGAAGCAGCTACCCAAAAGTGAAAGATCTGAGTAGAGGCTTTCAAATGGAAATACCATGTTGAGGGACTTCAGTAGCTTAAGATTTTCCAAAAGTTTTAAACAGTTCATTAAACAAGACATCCTCCAGAGTCTTCCTACTCGCCTCCCCAACTTACACCCCCCCCCCCCCCCCCCCCCCCCCACAAAAGGGAACTAGCAGAAGCAGCTACCCAAAAGTGAAAGATCTGAGTAGAGGCTTTCAAATGGAAATACCATGTTGAGGGACTTCAGTAGCTTAAGATTTTCCAAAAGTTTTAAACAGTTCATTAAACAAGACATCCTCCAGAGTCTTCCTACTCGCCTCCCCAACTTACACCCCTCCTCCCACCCCCCTTCCCTTTAAAGCCAGAACAATACCCGGAATAAGGTATTTTGAGATTGCTTTACCAGGATATTTTCTTGTTCTTGATTTTTTTAAGACTTGCAACATATAGAATTTCTGGATCAAGTTCCCAACTGGCGAAAATAATTTATTCCATCTCAGTACCTGGGTAGTGTAAGGTAAAATTAAGCACAAGCTGTATGTTACTGTCCAGAAAAAACTAGGACATCATTTGATACATAAGTCACTTATTTTGGTCTTTTTCTTTTGGGAAAAAAAAATTATAATCATCAGCCAAAATACCTAGGGAATCAAAAAAAGCTAAAGAACAAAGCATTTCACACACCCCCCCCAAAAGTCAGAATAACTAACAGCTCAAAGAAAAGCACGTGATCCCTTCATGCTTTAAAACTTGTGGTCATGCTGAGGCTAAAAGCTAAGAGCTTGTGACCCCGCAACCCCGTCCCCTCCCCCAGACCACAGCCCAGGGCTTAAGGCTCCAGCTCCCACCAGGCTCCTTCTCCCTCCCAGTATTGTGAGACAAACAATACTTAAGCATTCTGCAAAATAAAGGAGCCACAACTCCCAGTCCCAGTCACATCATTTACGCCCAAACAGATTGGCCTGTGTGTGTGCATATGTGTATGGGTGGGGGTATAATATATATGTGTGTATCTCATATAGAACATACATACGCTTACACAGAAGCCCAGATGTTATATAACAATGTGTAAGGAAGGCATTGAAACTGGCCAAAAGGAGGACGAGAGAACTTATCTAAGAATTCTCATCACAATGTAAAATTCTTGACACTATTTTGAGTTTCTAATGAATTAAAAACCAGATAACCTGTGAAGAATTGCCCCCCAAAAAGAGATACTTGGAGCGTTCATCCACCTGAAAAGGAGAGGAGGGTGCCTCTATATTGACTCTAGATTTAACTGTGCCACCAAAAGCAGCAATCTCAAGTAATTTGAATTTTAGCACCTTTAAAAATACTGGTAATAAACATTTTACCCATTTGAGAAATCATTTTACTTGATTTAGAAATAATATTAAGTGGCTCTGTTAAACCTAATGATTGGTATCTTAGGACAAAAAGGTCCCCATGGAAACCAGAAAGTAATTTAAGAGTATTATGTTCCTCACACAACTAGAATGGAGCTTTTGTTCTATGTGTATTTACTACTTTCATTTTTTGGACTACACTTGCAAAGGTCTCTTACACTCTAGTTTTGCCTGGGATCAGGGATTCAGCAACCTCCTGCACTGTGTGTTGCTCCATTTGCATGGTTCTGTGTTCATATGTGAGTTTGGGCCCAGGGGGCCTAAAACAAAGTCAGCAGATCAGAACACTTACTGAACAATATGGGGGGTGCGTGTGGAGGCACCAAAGAGAAAATATTTCAAATGCTATTTTGCTATTTGATTCTAGAACAAGAACTGGGATTTCAGGAGATTCACTTTAAACTGGTCTTGACTAACTTTGTTTCTTTTCAAAGTATTCATTTATTTATAAGCATTTCCTGTTTTAAAAATGAATCATCTTGTTTTGAATGGCCAGAATACTAAGATAATTACAAACCATAAAATTGCTAGCAGACTGTAATACTATAATCAAAGAAAAAGCTATAAAGCAGAAATATTTTACACACACCACTTTTTTCAATCATTTTTTCAGATTATATTTGTCCATCTTTGCACCATTATAAATTTTCTAAGGGAAAATAGTCATGACATGGAACATGATGAAAGATACAGTTTTATATTCAAAATACAATCTCCCAAAACTTATCATCACATTTTCTTCCAAAGCAAGCAAATCGTAATGTTAAGGATTATCGATTTATATAATAATTTTACAATATTAAGTGTGTTACTTGAAAAGGTCGTGATTCAGAAGTAAAGACTCAAGATCCCAAGTATTCCTTTAATGTTTGAAAAGTTTCAGTCATTCAGTATTCTCTCTATCACTGCAGTAAAGCATGGCAAAGTTCTACTACTACCTTGAGTAGAGAGAGCACAATAGTATTTTTTAGAGCTTCTCTCTCTTCCCTCTCCTCAAAGATAACGTTTATCCTCAGTTTGGTAGTCCTCTGCTAAGCTTAGAGAGTCTCTTTAACTGTCTCCTGACTTGTGATTGCTGAAGGAAGTAGAACTATTGTCTGGCCTTTTTCATGCTGAGGAGGAAGGCGCAGTGAAATGTGTTGAATTATCCAGATGCCTGAAAGGACTGCAATGAAAGCTTGGAACAACCTAAATAACAGGACTACCACTCACTGTAAAAGGGAATCTTTCAACAGATACGGCCTACAGAAGATATCTTCTTTCAAAATGAAAGAGAGATTTTATTTTCTCAAAACAAATGTAATCTAGCTTACTTTTGACATTTTTGAAAGGATGTCTAAGTCAACAGGGAGACTAATGATTTAAAAATCCAGCATGGAAGGACACAGTTCTCTTTTTTAAAAATCATAGCATTTATAACCCTACTTGGAGCTATGTATATATATTTTTTCCTTTTAGAGAAGAGTGATCTGTCTGTGGCATCCCCCACTTTTTCAAGTCCTAATGAATTTAACTACTTGAAACTTTACTCCCTAGATTTAAAATATGATTCACATCACTAAGACAAACGGCTCCTTTATAGCTGCTAGTGATCCCATTTCTATAGCTGCTACTTATTAAACCATCTTTAAGAATTAAAACAGTTTATGTGCTGCTAGAAGATTAAAGCAAGAAGAAAGTGTGGAAGTTAAGATTTAAGTATGGGTTGCATATTTGAGAAAATGTTTAGATATCAAATTGATAAACTTGCTGAACTAAATAACATTATTATAGGATGTGTTTTAAATATACTAGAACTCGAGGTTAAGGAAGCAAACATGATATGTTGGTATGTATTACGAAAAATACTGTATTACAGCATTTAAACCTTTTTTGCTTTTTATAATTGATTAACTAGACCAAAGTTCAGTGTTTCCTTGGAGGATATCAAGGCTAATAAACAAAGCTATTTTAAATATAGAGTCTGCTTGTTGATTTTGGAGAAACAGCAAGACAAATAATCCTAGTGAATATCTAGCGTTAAA
>SJYT01024323.1:121402-187275 GCA_006410635.1 Cephalophus harveyi
CCCCCTCCTTTTTGTTCTTCCTTTCCCCCTACCCCACCCCCTCTTCCTGGTCTTCCTTTTAACTGCAATAATAGTAATAATGAATTAGTTACCTCTGGAGAGAGACTTGAGATGGTGTGTGGAGAATTAATGGAGACTGGCTTTTTATCTCTGCTGTGAACTTTTTTCTTTCTTTCCGTCTGTTTTCTTTATTGATTAAATTACCATTTCTCATCCATTTAAGGTGGTTATTACCTTGAAGTATTCAATAATCTGCCAAAAATGTTCCTCTTTTGTGGATATGAATGTTAACACAAAACATTTGCCCACAAGGAGTGCAGTAAATCAGGAATTAATGTGGCATTATTTTACCTAGGTCTACCATATAGAAAAATATTCTACAAGGGTGAGCATTGGAACCCGAGGCTCAAGTTGCATTTGACCTCATCTTTTAAGCTATAAATAAGGGTTTTCATTCATGTAAGTCAGCAGAAAGATTCTGCTAAGATTTGACTATGATTATGTCCAAAATGGATTCACCTTGTGACAAGGACACAGGGTTGGCAGAGATGTCGGCAAATCTGCGGTCTCTAGGTCTCTCTCCTCCCATTCTTTAAGTGCCATTTCGAGTTACGCCTCCTACAGGAAGTCTTCCTTGCTCAATCCAGTGCCTCCTCCAGTCTATCATGGAACAGAATTTCCATTTTGTTTCAATTGTGTGCTTAGGCATTTAGTGTTTTCTGTTTGCAGAAAATGGGGCTGACAGAGGTTGAATGAGCAATTCAGGTCTCCACGCACCTTGCTCAATCCCTCCTTCAGTTCAGTTCAGTTCATTTCAGTCGCTCAGTCGTGTCCAACTCTTTGCGACCCCATGAATCGCAGCACGCCAGGCCTCCCTGTTCATCACCATCTCAAGCACTTTCACAGCATCATCTTTCAGGATTTGAAACAGCTCAACTGGAATTCCATCACCTCCACTAGCTTTGTTCGTAGTGATGCTTTCTAAGGCCCACTTGACTTCACATTCCAAGATGTCTGGCTCTAGATTAGTGATCACATCATCATGATTATCTGGGTCGTGAAGATCTTTTTTGTACAGTTCTTCTGTGTATTCTTGCCACCTCTTCTTAATATCTTCTGCTTCTGTTAGGTCCATACCATTTCTGTCCTTTATCGAGCCCATCCTTGCATGAAATGTTCCCTTGGTATCTCTAATTTTCTTGAAGAGATCTCTAGTCTTTCCCATTCTGTTGTTTTCCTCTATTTCTTTGCATTGATCACTGAAGAAGGCTTTCTTATCTCTTCTTGCTATTCTTTGGAACTCTGCATTCAGGTGCTTATATCTTTCCTTTTCTCCTTTGCTTTTCGCCTCTCTTCTTTTCACAGCTATTTGTAAGGCCTCCCCAGACAGCCATTTTGCTTTTTTGCATTTCTTTTCCATGGGGATGGTCTTGATCCCTGTCTCCCGTACAATGTCACGAACCTCATTCCATAGTTCTTCAGGCACTCTATCTATCAGATCTAGGCCCTTAAATCTATTCCTCACTTCCACTGTATAATCATAAGGGATTTGATTTAGGTCATACCTGAATGGTCTAGTGGTTTTCCCTACTTTCTTCAATTTGAGTCTGAATTTGGTAATAAGGAGTTCATGATCTGAGCCACAGTCAGCTCCCGGCCTTGTTTTTGTTGACTGTATAGAGCTTCTCCATCTTTGGCTGCATAGAATATAATCAATCTGATTTCGGTGTTGACCATCTGGTGATGTCCACGTATAGAGTCTTCTCTTGTGTTGTTGGAAGAGGGTGTTTGCTATGACCAGTGCACCAGTGCACTGGTCATAGCAATCCCTCCTTAGCAATCCCAAATGCCACAGCTCCAGGAGATCTCATTCCTTCATTAGCTTCACGTACACAAAGTCTGCTCTTCACTGTCATTTGGCACCTAGAAAATAGTTTCAGCTGCTATCTCTACTCCATCAGTTCCCTTAAATGAAGGATACTAGTACCCAAAATGCAAAATCATTGGTAATCCCATTGTCTTATCATTATCAGCAGAATAGCTTGGGTAGATTTTTCACCTAAACTTGAAACAGATTTATTAATGCAGACCCCTCACCCCAAAAAACACTCCAGGCAAAGATGTTAATAATCTGTAACACTGATTGAAGGTTTACTATGTGCCAGGAACTGCTCTAAATACTATATATTAATATCTCCCACTGTGACCCTATTAGATAGGCAATTGTTACTGTTATCCTTCTGTTCTAGATGGTGAACTGAGGCTCTGAGAGGATCGGTAATTTGACATGAGGGAGCCTGTACTTGAAGCCAGGTTGGCCTGTCACTCAGCATCATTTCAGAAATCTTTATCCTCACACCAAAGGACACACAGCAAAACCATGATAAGCCAGAGTAGAGCTCAGTGCTGGTAGCAGTGATAGAAAGTGGGAACGTATCTGGGAGGAAGGGAAATAGAACTTTCTGGGACAGAGTCACAGAGTGATTTAGCCTTCAGTGAGAGACTTATGGGGGGGGGGAATTTAAGGACAGGGATAGTTGGCTCCTTTAACTCTTCAAAGCAGCACGGTCCGATAGAAAGGTAAAGCAAGCAGCACATGTAATTTAAACTTTTCTTATAGCCACATTAAAAAAGGAAAAAGAAACAGGTGAAATTAGCTTCAGTACTATATTTTATTTAACCCAGTATATGCAAGATATACTTGTTTGGCTATGTAATCAATATACAATTATGAATGAGATATTTTACCTGTTTTTTCTTTTTTACCAAATTCGGTGTGTATTTCATATTTATAGCACATCTTATTTCAGACTAAATGCGTTTCAAGTGCTTCATGGCACAAGTGGCTGGTGGTGACCATACCGGACAGCAAGGGCATAGGGGATTTTTCACTGCCTTGTGGCACTAACCACTCTATTAATAGCACCAACTAGTCTTCCCTCTTCTTATTCATTATCCACAGTGTGGCTGTTAGCTGTTAATATTGCTTTCCCAATGTTTCCAGGTCATCAAGCCATCTCTGTTAATAAGAGGTTCACTCTATATCCATCTCATAATAACATTAACATTTATTGAATATGTATTATGTGCCAGGCACGCTTCTAAGGGCTTTAGCCTTACATGTATTAAGTCATAAAAATCTTCACAGCAACCATATGAGCTAATCTTTTTACCATCTCTCCATTTTACAATTAAGGAAACGGAAGTCATTTAACTGTCAAAAGCCACACAACTGGGAAGTGAAGGAGCCATGATTTCAGCCCCACAAGCTTAACCACCTCAGCATCCACTCCATGTTCTAGAATCAGAGTCACAGCTAACTAAGGAGAACTTCATCTGACTCCGTGACAGAGGTACAACTTAGTCCCAGGTCCTCCTGGACCATGCCAGACCTGCGAGGAATCTGGACATTTGCTGTCGTGGTTGCCCATAGTAACTAGTTCATAGTACAATATATAGGGTTTGTAGATATCTCTCTGTGTAGATCTGTACCTACATGTGTGCACATGCGTGCACACACACACAGATCAAACACAAACTTTACAGAGTATTCATAAAAACCAGAGAATTGTAGAGCCGGAAGAGGTCTAAAAGGCCAATCTCATCAAGAAAATTCAGTGCAGCCAGCAGTTAAAGAGACTTGCTCCAAATTACACAGCTGAAATAGAACCCAGATAATCTGACTTCAAGTAATTTTGTATCTACTACCTCAGGATGCTTCCCATGTGAAAGATAGGAGTGGCAAGAGTGTGGCAATTCTATTCTCATGAATATACACTTTATCAAATGTTTATCCTCTCTGCCTCAATAGCATTTTTTTTTATTTTGTCAGCGTTTATAAAAAGCATTTGTGTTTTTTAGAAATTTATAATTGGAGAACTCAAAGTTAAAGTGGATTCCTCTTGCCTTCCCTTGTTTACACCGCTGGTCAGGCCTTTACATTGTTGCCTTAATGATTCACCCGGCCAACCCCTTATTAAGCTCTTTATGGATTAAGACACCATCATACATTTATTTAAATTCACATATGAGGTTCTTTAAGGATTAAGACACTATCATACACTTATCTAAATTCTCCATTGCCCTAATTCTGAGCCTGTAATAAATACGTAATTAACACAATTGAAATTGTACAGTTATCAGTATGAGGAGGTTGGATTTAGCCTTTTTGTTTTATAGATTTTATTAAATGATGTTAAGACGTACTACTCAGAAAGCATTGTTACCAGCTTGACCTTTAGATTAGTGCTGGTTGCCACTGCAGCCAAAGGGACAGCAGTAATATCTCACAAAGATTCTCTTTCAGCCTCGAACTAGCCATCGTTGTTTCCTCGGATCCTTGTATTTCAAAGTGGAGAGCTTGACCACAGTTTAAATGTTGAAATGTTTCCCACTTAAGCACAAAACACACTTGATTTCGGCTAAAACAAAAACCTCAGCTTTTATATATTATGTTTCAAAGTGGAGATGGCTGTGAAACTTGAGCCCTGACACAACCTCAACATGACTTTTTAAAAGTGCTCAGAAAACCCTTCTTCTAATGAGCATGATGAGAGGCTGCTCCTTAACGATTTTTTTTTTGCCTGCCTTACATCATTTATTCTAAGTCATTAAAAAATCAAAATAGTTTACATTAAACAAATTCTCAAGTACAAATGAGGATGGTCTCCCTCGTTGTTGGATGAAGATCGAAAAGGCTACAGACCTAGTTCCAGGGGAGAATAGAGACTTGGTAGTGACAGCTTAATTCCCAGGAGCTGTTATTTAACAGAACTTTAAAAAGCCAAATGACATATTCTTGAATTATTTATAAAAATCATGCAAAATACAGTTTAGGAACCATGGGAAATTCATTTTGTCCTTGCTTTTAACGTTTTCAGAGCCTATCTCAGTGAATAAAATGCTAAGTCCAAAAACAAGTGAATTAATATTTAGGTGGTTGAGCAAGACTTCTGATTTTTGTTTATTGCTCTTTGATTTTATTTTTTTAGTAGCCCATTGTAAAAGCCCTGGGGCACACCTTCAGAATGTATGAATAGTATCAATAATAACTAATACAGCCTGCTATGGAAAATACTGTTTTCAAAACCACAGGTTAGTTCCTGGAAGTCAGCCAGTCAGAGAAAGGATGTGGTGTAGCAGCAAGTTTAAATAGCTTGTGCAACAAAGGGAAGAGAGCTCTGTTGACTTCTGCCTCCTAGAGGGTTGAAATCAGAAAGAACTATATTTAAATAGCTCATTCAGAAAGCATAGAAGATGAAGAAACCATTCCATTTTGAAAAGCTTCACTCATCACTTTGGGGAATTCAGATGAGAGAGGAAGTAATGTATCAGGATAATGATATGATAAAAGTAAGTGTTAACTTTGGATTGAACAAATCAGCCTGGTTCATTTTGGTTGTTAGATGAAGGGCGTCCCTTTTTAAAATGACATCATGTAAAAATTGACATCACTTTTTACATGAGCCCCCAAACCCCATTTCTTCTTGTTGTGAACTGAAGGAGTCATGGTAATTCACCTGGCTTTAAAATTTCTCGCAGTTGTTGAGTTCTGTAGCCAAGTAAGTTCTACAAAATAAACTCATCGCAGGCGCAGGAAAAGCAGCTCTTTTGAAAATACCTTGTGATCAGGCTCTAGGTCACGACCTGGGTCTTGAGAAACTTGAGTTAGTAGATGTTAGTTTTTCTTAGCTCTTTGTTTACCCTGGACTTAGACATTTTGTATTATTAAAAACCTGTGGCTTTTAAGGACATTCTATTTATCTTTCCAGGCTTTTTTGATGGAAATGCCTGGATTTTCTTGGAAACAGGGATTTTATTGTGGATTCCTGGTGCCCCTTGGAGAGGCTTATTTTTCTGGACAATAGTTTTCCTTAGTGTCACTACTCTTTTCATCTCCCAACGATCACAAGCTCCCAAGGTCGAGAAAAGTGCATCCTTTTGTTCTAATGAATCTGAAATTCCATTTTAAAAAGTATGCAAAAGGGGCTATTGGTTGGCAATTTAAGGCATAATTCCACTGCATGAAGTATCCAGAGGGGTTAGCACTCAAGACTTTTGGAGAAAAAGAAAATCCAGCTCAGTTAAAGTCAAAGAATTTAGCAGCAATATGCATAGTTTGAGTATTGCCACTTAAGGATTTTAATGTTTTATTATCTCTACTTTAAAGTATGTTAAACAACACAGGCTTGCTTGGCTTTCTTAAAAGAATAGGACCCAGTAAACTGGCCTAAAGAAGTAAATTACCATTGCCTCTGACTATCAGTGGAATGTTCAAGGCGTGAAAAGTTCCACTGCTCCAGACTGAATCTCTTGCCCTCATTAGAGTATGAGCATTAACGTGTTTTGTGAGTACATGTTGTATGTTATTTTCAATGATAACTCAATCTTTTAGGAAAAAAATGAATAAACATTTACAGTTAAAAACTGCACCACTAGCCACCAGTCATATGTCACTATTTTATATTTGAAGTTTAATTAATGAAAATTCAGCAACACAAAAAATGCAGTGCCTCGGTCTCACTAACCTGGACAATGAAGATGTAGAGTGTTTCCCTCATTGCTGAAAGTTCTATTGGACAGCACTGCTTCAAAGGGTACTTATTCTTTGACATGACTCTTCATATCTGGCAGCAGAAAACGCTAATGATTGTTGTAGCTTCCTATCCATAGAAGCCCAACTTTCTAGAAGCTGAGTGGTATCTCTTCTCCCAGTCATAATGTATTTGAGAAATTCACTGGGGCTGGTAATTTAGTATGATTATTAAGAATTCTGAAAATTCCCCTAAAGAGTTGTTTTTTACTCTAACCTATAATTAAAAATAAACAACAAAATCAAATCAAACTCCCCAGTGCCCTCTAGCTTTGATTAACCAAAGAAGAAAGGTAGCTTCTTCTACTTTTTTTCCCTAACCAAGATATATAGAACACTATGGAAACTGTGCTTGGCTGACATACAGTAAATGAACACGAAATTATCATGGAAGATTGTTAAGAGAAGATATAATGGTAACGTTGTAAAGTGACTACTATTCAAAAGATCCATGTAATTTTTTTTTAATCACCTTGTTGGCTTTTACTTTTTATAGTATCAGTTATTTCCTTTTAATCTTTCAAAACATTGTATCTCAGAAATAACTATGCTAATGAGCCTGATTTTCCATACTTCCTAGGCTTGTGATCCTTTCAACTATCCAGTCCTTTATCTACTCCTCATTCCAACTAGCTTGCTCAGGATTCCTTGAATATATTCCGTGCTTGCTTCACTCCAGTTTTGGCTCATGCCCTTCTTGTGATCTGGAATGCAATATCCACCTCTGCTTTTCTGAGACTTATTCATTTGTCAAAGCCTGTTTGCAATGCCACCTGTTTGAAGAAGTAGGGGACCCCTTCTTCCTCTAAATTTTAACTGCGTTATAGTTGTCTCACCTCCTTTACTGGACTGTAAGCTTGTTGGCACAAAGATCTTGGTCTCAGTCATCACTGGATCCCTCCATATAGTCAGCACAGGACAGGTGTTCTAGACTTGGGAAATTCTACCAATTTTCTAAATATATACACAAATTTCTTTGCACTTGGCACTGACATACCAAAGGCAGTAGCATTGTACATGTGGCTTTATATTAAATTTTAACAACTATTTCACACACGCCAATTCATTTTGGCTTACATAGATCACTTGTAATGTTGCTGTGGTTATAGATATATCGATGTACAATATTGTACTCATGTGAGCCAGGGAAGAAAGAAACTGGGCTGCAGCAATGTGAACTCTGGTTCTAGTCAAATCTAGATTGTATGAACACTTGACAAGATAACGTTTTTTTGTGTATCAAATTGGCAAAGACTAAGAAGAGCTTGATAAAGCAGTGTTGGTATGGAGAAATAGAGAGTCTTCTTTATTTCAGAAGAGAATGTAAATTGGCATAATTTCTGTGGAAGACATATGGTAATTTGGTAATAACTGTCACAATTTTTAAATGGAACAAGTAATCTTACTTAAAGTTATGTATTCAACAGTCACCCTCCCACGACTATGCCTGTGTGCTCGCTCGGTCGCCTCCGACTCTTTGGTGATCCTGTGGACAGTAGCCCGCCAGGCTCCTCTGTCTGTGGAATTTCCCAGGCAAGAGTAGTGCGGTGTGTTGCCATTTCCTCCTCCAGGGGATCTTCCTGACCCAGGGATTGAACCCGCCTTTCTTGTGTCTCTTGTATTGGCAGGTGTGTTCTTTACGCTGTGCCACCCAGGAAGCCCCACCTCCATAGCAGAATGCTTACGGTCTCCTGAGGGAAGTACACAGCATCGTATTGGAAGCATTCTTGCCAAAGCATTGAACCTGAATATGACAAAGCCCATTTATCAAACTACCAGTTTGGAGGAAAGACCAGGAAGAGAGAACATGTTAAACAAAACCATGCAAAGCAGTCAGCAAAACCCAGACTATGGGAAACTGCAGGACAAACAACCAAATTTTGCCAACAAATAAATTGCAAGGGAAGAAAAGGGGAGAGAGAACTTCTAAATTAAAAGTGACTTCAGAAGCATGTTGATCAAGTATAATACGTGGACTTTGTTTGGATTCTGACTTTTAATAGATTAACAGTAAACAATTGTCTTTAGGGGAAATTTGAACACTGACAGCATATTTTTGGTATGAAGAAATTATTGTTATTTTTTAAGTATGGTGATGGTGTGTTTATTTTTTTTTAAAAGAGTCCTTACCTCTATAGATGCTGCTGCTGCTGCTGCTAATTCACTTCAGTTGTGTCCGACTCTGTGCAACCCCATAGACGGCAGCCCCCGTCTATGGGGTCGCACCAGGCTCCCCCGTCCCTGGCATTCTCCAGGCAAGAACACTGGAGTGGGTTTCCATTTCCTTCTCCACCTCTATAGATAGATAATGCAATTTTTACAGAGGAAATCTGCCTCAAAATGTGGTGGGGGAAGTGAGGAGTATGGATGAGACAATTTTGCCCATGAGTTAGTTGATTACTGTTGAAGATAGCTGTTCAGTACATGGGAGTTTGTTGTGTCGTTTCTCTACTTTTGTATATCTTTTTTTTTTTTACTTTTGAATATCTTTTACATTGACTTTTTAAAAATAGTGAAGTGTAAAGTTTTATAGCAGTATTGCTTGTAATTGGAAAGAAACTTATGAAAAACCTATATATCTAGAATAAGGACTATGCTGTGCTGTGTGCTTAGCCGCTCAGTCATGTCTGACTCTTTGTGACTGCATGGACTGCAGCCCACCAGGCTCCTCTGTGCATGGGATTCTCCAGGCAAGAATACTGGAGTTGGTTGCCACACTCCTCCAAGGGATCTTCCCAACCCAGGGATCGAACGCAGGTCTCCTGCATTGCAGGTGGATTCTTTACTGTCTGAGCCACCAGGGAAGCCCATATATCTAGAATAAGGATTAGTTAAATAAAATAAATGTATAATCACACAATAGGATACTGTGATATTGTTAAAAGTAAGAGACAGATGGAGTGACAGATATATCTCCTGATATGAAACAGTCTTTCAGATACAACAAGTAGGACAATATGAATAAAATGTTCCCATTTACATGAAAAGGAAGGGATAAATATACCCATATGTATATGTATTTGTAGAGGTTATTTTCAAAGATATTCTTAAGAAATTGCTAACAGTGGTTGCCCCCACATAAGAATCTGGCTGTTAAAGGAGAATGGGGTGAGAGAGACTGCTTCTGACAACTTTTCTAATTTAAAAAATACTTTTCATTTTTTTCACACTTGAAAATATGACCTAGAGTAGTATCTAAGAACTAAACTTCTTGAGTTGACTCATGCTCATTGCCAAATAGATGCTAGACAAAAAATTTTGCTGACTGGTAAAAGTTGGGGGGTTAGAACACATTTTGAAATTACGTGCAAATTGGCAAGCATTAATGCTCTCCTTTGTGTCAAGGAAATGCATGCACTTCTCACTCACAAACGACAGAAACATTCCCATTTGGAGATTCCCCAGAGGGACCTATGTTTATAACTAAACACATGTTTTCAAGGGCTATGAAACTGCAGAGGAAATTCAACCCTCTCAGGCAGTGGAAGAGATAATCCAAAACAGCAGATAATCCAAACTTCATAATATTTTGTTTTTAAATGCATAATATTATTTTTAGAAACAGGCCATTTATGTTCTTAATTATGTTTTGCTGAGGGTAATAGACATATTAAAGTGAATTTGTAGTCTCTTAGCACCCACCAACAGAAGGTGGTGGAAGACATGGGCCAGAAATCAGCTTTGTGATAGAGGAGATGCTGATAACCTATAACTGGGTCACAAGGTGGTGACTGAAGATTTTTATTTCACTTCCCATCACCATTTAGACATTCTGCCTTTGCCTTCATATGACCTCCCCTCCAAAATCTTTCTGAGAGGATTCCATCAAATTTTCCTTCCAAACCAAAGTTTAAAATAACAATACTTGTCTATAAGAAGAGAAGAAATCATTAGCATCCTTTCTATTTAAAGTAAAAAGATTAGGGTATTTTTCAATTAATATGTTTCACATGGGCAACTCCATTATTCCTGCCTAGTGGAAGGTGACTGTCCGGTACACTGATTCCTCCAGGTACACAGTTTAACAAGTAGGGCAGAAGCCTTAGGTAGACAACGTGGAAAGTCCCTGGGTGGCTGGTAAGAGGGCATTGCTTTTAAAAATATTTTTTGTTGCTTTTTTTGTGGGAGACTGTTGTTTGGGGCATGGAACTGATGGATAAAGCTGCCAAAGGCAAAAGAATGAAATCCCTTTTCCTGACCGCTGCCTGCCTAACAGTGTACTGGGCACTTCTAGACGTGGGACCTCATTTCAGGCTCACAAAGACCCTGTGAAAGAGGTGAGGGCTGGGAGCAGCTGCATGGAGCAGAGAAAGAAGTGGTGACGCCCTCTAGATTTCTAGCTCGGCTGACTGGGTAGATGTGATGCCTTTAACAGAGATGGGGAACACAGCAGGAGCTGCAGATTTGGGCAAAAGTTAGGAAGAGTTAGTGAGTTCCATTTTCCACAGGATAATTGGTGGGTCACTAGGTCCTGACAGGTCACGTGGTGCACGGTGGGTCATAACCTTTAAGCCAGTGAAAGAAACAAGCCATCCTTTCTATCCCTCTGAAAATCTTAATTCCCACCATATGTTTTACTGCCCATGGCACATTGCAGATCACTGGTCTATTTTTTAAATGCCAGAAGACTGTATTTCTATTGTCCTTTATACGTTTACCACTTATGTTAGTGATAGAAAAGTTTTATTTTTTTAAGTGCAAGTGACAGAGAAGTGTGTTTCATTTACCATAATTGCTGTATTCCCCTAAAGTGTATATACATCCATTCATTTTCAACTCTCTTTGGCAAAGTGCTTCTTTAAAGAAATACACATCTCCAGTAAAACATAAGAAAACGCTCAACCTCACTCAGAGTTCAAGAATGCACATTAAAACAGCATTATTCACCTTCCCATGTTGGCAGGGGTGCTGGGGAAATCCATAGGCACTCTCCAAACAATAATAGTGAGAATACAAATCTTGGCAACCTCTTTGGGACCAACGACCATGCACTTAATCACTTCTATACCACCTGCTGTCCAAGTTTTGTGATTCTTCTCCTGCAAATATATGCCCACCAGTACAGGAAACATCCTTGAGGAATGTTGATTACAATATTGAAATAGTAAACAGCTAGAAAGAGCACAAATACCCATGAGTGTGTGACTAGTTACATAAATTAAGGTACATCAGGCAATGGAATAACAGGCAGCTGTTAAAAATAATGAAAGATCTGTTTGTATTGGACTCTGTTTAATGTGATCGATCCCATTGGCATCCAAACAAAACAAAAATGAACCCCCCCAAAATGTTTCTTTCTCTGCTTGTATGTTGTAAAAACTTTGGAATGAATTTGAAAGAAATCGTTAATGATGGTAATGCCCAGGAGGCAACATTACAGTGAGACAAGGACAAAGGAAGAGTTTTCATTTTTTACCTTACTGTTTTGTTTGACTTTTAAAACGTGCGTTCAGTTCAGTTCAGGTCAGTCGCTCGGTAGTGTCCGACTCTTTGCGACCCCATGAATCGCAGCACGCCAGGCCTCCCTGTCCATCACCATCTCTCGGAGTTCATATCTAAAATAATAGAAAAGAGATGCTGAAAGAGTTCTTTGAAAATAAAATACCATAATTTTGTAACTTTTAAAAACTTATAGGAAATGCCCTGGTGATCCAGTGGTTAAGAATCTGCCTGCCAATACTTGGATCCCTGGTCAGGGAAGATTCCATATGCTGCGGAGCAAGTAAGCTCAGATGCCACAACTACTGAAGCCTGGGCACCTAGAGCCTGTGCTCCACAGTAAGAGAAGACACAACATAAAGAAATCCGTTCATCGCAACTAGAGAGTATCCCCCTGCTCGCTGCAACTAGAGAAAACCCACACATAGCAAGTGCGAAGACCCAGTGCATCCATAAATAAATAAAATAGAAAAAGAAAAGAAAGAAAATACCATAGCTTTGTAACTTTTAAGAACCTATAGGGACTGCTCTAGTGGTCCAGCGGTTAGGACTCTGCACTTTCACTGCAGGGAGCATGGGTTTGGTCCCTGGTAGGAGAAGGCAATGGCACCCCACTCCAGTCCTCTTGCCTGGAAACTCCCATGGACGGAGAAGCCTGGTGGGCTGCAGTCCATGGGGTCGCTGAGTCAGACACGACTGAGCGACTTCACTTTCACTTTTCACTTTCATGCATTGGAGAAGGATATGGCACCCCACTCCAGTGTTCTTGCCTGGAGAATCCCAGGGATGGCGGAGCCCAATGCACTGCCATCTGTGGGGTCGCACAGAGTCGGACACGACTGAAGCGACTTAGCAGCAGCAGCAGCAGAGGAACTAAGATCCCACAAGCTGCGCGATGTGGCCAAAAGAACCCCTGAAACCCCATGCCTCTCTTTTGGTACATTTTTAAATGTCATGTTCTCCTTTAATGCTTTTTGAAATTTTAAAATAAATTGAGCATTGTAACTGCAAACAAGGAGCTTCCCAGGTGGTTCAGTGGTAAAGAATCCGCCTGCCAATGAAGGAAACCGGGGTTCGATCCCTGGGTCAGGAAGATCGCCTGGGGAAGGGATAGGCTACCCACTTCAGTATTCTTGGGCTTCCCTGGTGGCTCAGGTGGTAAAGAATCCGTCCACAGTGCGGGAGACCTGGGTTTGATCCCTAGGTTTGGAAGATCCCCTGGGGAAAGGCATGACAGACCCCCCCCATTTACAGTCCATGGGGTCCCAAAGAGTCAGACACGACTGAGCGACTAACACACACAACTGCAAACGAATCATGGCAATGCAACAAAATGTCTTGTTTTCAAATTTACTAGAGATTCTAGAGATTCTAACACTATCTTATCCTAAATCTCCCTTAATTGTCTCCAGAATGCTCTTATTCCTCTTTTTTGGTTGCTTGTTTTTTATTGAGACATAATCGACATGTAACACTGTATAGGTTTAAGGTGTGCCACATGTTGATTTGATACATTTATATATTGTAATGTGATTACCACCATAAGTGCTATTTCTTTTTCTGGTGAGAGAGCTTAAGACCTAGCCTCTTAGCAATTTTGAAATATACAAGACAGTGTTGTTGCCTATAATCACTATGCAGTACATTAGCTCTCCAGAACTTATCTGTCTAGTTGCAACTTTTAAAAATATTGGATTAGCCAAAATGTTTGTTCAGGCTTTTCTACCCAATACTTGTTAAACACCTTTACTGAGATATAACTGACATAAAACAAACTGTACATCTTGCCATCTCTATATACCCATGAAATCATCACCACGATCAAGATAATGAACGTATCCATCACCCCCAAAGTTTCCTTGTGCCAATGTGTAGTGCCCACCCCACTCCACCCCGTCCTTTGAAAACCTCTGACCTGCTTTATGTTACTATAGGTGAATTTGCATTTCCAGAATTTTCTTTGTAAACGGAATCATATAGTATATAGTCATTTTGTCTGGCTTTTTTCATAATGATTCATGATGTTATGTATAACAAAAGTTCATTCCTTTTTGTTGCCGAATAGTGTTACATTGTGTGAATATACTAGAATTTGTTTATCCACTCAGCTGTGGAATGGACATTTGAGTTGCTTTCCATTTCGGGCCATTACAATTAAAGTTGCTATAAATATCTATGTACAAGTCTTTGAAATGGACATATGGTTTCATGTCTCTTGCATAAATACCTAGGAGTAGAATGGCTGGATCATATAGTAGATGTATATTAAGCTTTTTAAGAATTTACCAAAATTTCTCATCACAAGAAAACAAAATTCTGTAACTATGTATGGTGACAGATGTTAGACTAATTGTGGTGATCATTTTGCAATGTATACAAATATTTAATCATTATGTTGTACAGGACACCTGAAATGTACATAGTGTGGTTTGTAAATTGTATCTCAAAAATAAATAAATAAATAAATAAAATTTTAAATTACCAAATTGCTTTCCAAAATGCTTGTATCATTTTAAATTCACACTAGTGGTGTATAAAAATTCTAGCGCTTCTACATCCTTGCCAACATTTGGTACAAGCAGTCTTTTAAATTTTAGTCATTTTAATAGGCATTAAGTGGTTTTAATTTGCATTTCATTGAGAAATGCTGGGCTGGAAGAAGCACAAGCTGGAATCAAGATTGCTGGGAGAAATATCAATAACCTCAGATATGTAGATGACACCACCCTTATGGCAGAAAGTGAAGAATGTATGGATGTGAGAGTTGGACTGTGAAGAAGGCTGAGCGCCGAAGAATTGATGCTTTTGAACTGTGGTGTTGGAGAAGACTCTTGAGAGTCCCTTGGACTGCAGGGAGATCCAACCAGTCCATTCTGAAGGAGATCAACCCTGGGATTTCTTTGGAAGGAATGATGCTAAAGCTGAAACTCCAGTACTTTGGCCACCTCATGTGAAGTGTTGACTCATTGGAAAAGACTCTGATGCTGGGAGGGATTGGGGGCAGGAGGAGAAGGGGACGACCGAGGATGAGATGACTGGACGGCATCAACTGACTCGATGGACGCGAGTGTGAGTGAACTCTGGAAGTTGGTGATGGACAGGGAGGCCTGGCGTGCTGTGATTCATGGGGTCGCAAAGAGTCGGACACGACTGAGAGACTGAACTGAACTGAACAGAATGACTAATGACATTGAGCATCTTTTCCATGTGCTTATTTGCCATTGATATATAGATATATCTTCTTTAGTAACATGTTGATTCAAGTCTTTTGCTTTTTTTTCATAATTGTGTTATTTGTCTTTTTATTATTGAGCTGTAAGAGTGCTATATATTCTGTATGCGTCTTTCATTAGATATGAAATTTGCGATTATTTTCTCCCAGTCCATGCCTTACCTTTATATTTCTTAAACTGGGTACAATGAAGAGCAGATGTTTTAGATTTTGATGAAGCCCAGTTTATAAATTTATTCTTTCATGGATGTGCTGTTGGTTATATCCAAGAAACCTATGCCTCTGCATGCACACATGCTTAGTTGCTTCAGTCTTGTCCAACTCTTTGTGACCCCATGGACTGTAGCGCATCAGGCTCTTCTGTCCATGGGATTCTCCAGAATACTGGAGTGGGTAGCCATGCCCTTCTTCAGGGGATCTTCCCAACCCAGGAATCGAACCCACATCTCTTTAGTATCCTACATTGGCAGGCAGGTTCTTTACCACTAATGCCACCTGGACTGCCTCATCTACAGTCAAAAAAGATTTTCTCTTATGATTTTCTTTTATAAATTATATAGGTTTTAATTTAAAATTTTTATTTATTTATTCGTGGCTGTGCTGGGTCTTCATTGATGTGCTGGCTTTTCTCTACTTACAGCAAGTGGGGGCTACTCTCTAGTTGCCTTGCCCAGGCTTCTCATCATTGTGGTGGCTTCTCCTTGGAGCACAAGCTCTAGCGAGTGAGGACTTCAGTAGTTGGGGTGTGAGATCTCAGCAGTTGCAGTTCTCGGGCTGTAGAGCACAGGCTTAATAGATGTGGTGCATGGGCTTAGTAGCTCTGAGGCATGTGAGATCTTCCTGGACCAGGGATAGAACCTGCGTCCTCCTGCATTGGCAGGCAGATTCTTTATCACTAAGCCATCAGGGAAAACCCCATATGTTATGTAAAGACTATAGTTTGGACGAGATCTGTGACACATTTGGAGTGAATGTATTTAATACAAGATATGGATACAAATTATTTTTTTGCATATAGGTATTAAAATATTCCAGCATGATTTGTTGAAAATACAACCCTTTCCCCATGAGTTGCCTTTGCACTTGGTCAAAAATCGCTTGTGTACATATATTCATACATCCCATATGAATTTTAAAATCAGCTTGTTTTGATTTTCACCGAAGAAAACTTCTAGGATTTGGATTGGGGTTGTGTTGAACCTACAGATCAATTTGGAGGAAAATTGATAGCTAAACAATGCACGTGCTTCATTGCTCAGTCGTGTCCAACTCTTTGCAGCCCCATGGGCAAAGGAGCCTGGAAGGCTACAGTCCATGGGGATTCTCCAGGCAAGAATACTGGAGTGGGTTGCCATGCTCTTCTCCAGGGCATCTTCCCAGCCCAGGGATCGAACCCAGGTCTCCTGAATTGCAGGCGGATTCTTTACCAGTTGAGCGACCTGTTGTCGTTCAGTTGCCAAGTTGTGTCCAACTCTTTGCACCGCCATGGAGTGCAGCACAGCCGGCTTCACTGTCCTTCTCTATCTCCCAGAGGTTGCTCAAACTCATTTTGATGATGCCATCGAACCATTTCATCCTCTCTATTGGCCTCTTTTCTTTTTGCTTTCAATCTTTCCCAGAATCAGGGTCTTTTCCAATGAGTCAGCTCTTTGCATCAGGTGGCCAAAGTATTGGAGCTTCAGCATCAGTCCTTCCAATGAATATTCAGGGTTGATTTCCTTTAGAATTGACTGGTTTGATCTCCTTGCAGTCCAAGGGACTCTCAAAGAATCTTCTCCAACACCACAATTCAAAGGTATCAATTCTGCCACACTCAGCCTTCTTTATGGTCCAGCTTTCACATCTGTACCTGACTACTAGAAAAACCATAGCTTTAACTAGATGGACTTTTGTTGGCAAAAAATCTTTGCATTTTAATATGCTGTTAGGTTTCTCATAGCTCTCCTTCCAAGGAGCAAGCATCTTTTAATTTCATGGCTGCAGTCACAGTCTGCAGTGATTTTGGAGCTCAAGAAAATAAAATCTGTTACTGCTTCCCCCTTTCCCCCATCTGTTTGCCATGAGTGATGGGACCAGATGCCATGATCTTACTTTTTTAATATTAAGTTTTAAGCCAGCTTCCTCACTCTCTTCCTTCACCCTCATCAAGAGGCTCTTTAGTTCCTCTTCACTTTCTGCCATTAGAGTGGTATATAGCAATGCTATTAATTTTTTTGATATTGATCTTGTATCCTACAACCTTGTTAAACTTAATTTATTTGTCATATTTCTGTAGGATTTTGTACAAAAATGATCATGTCTCAAAGGATAAAATTGGTATTACTTCTTTCTTCTCAATGTGGAAAGATTTTCTTTTTCTTCCCTAGTTGCACTGGTTAGAAACTCTGGTAATATATTGAATATAAATGGAGAGAACAGACATCCTTACCTTACTCCTAATCTTAGTGCAAAACCATTCAGCCTTTCATCACTGAGCATGATATCAGCTGTAGGTTGTAGTATTGATAGATGCCCTTTGTCAGGTGGAGGAAGTTTTTTTCTATTCCTGGTTTGCTGAGAAGTTTTATCAGAGATGAATGTTGGTTTTTGTCAAATACTCTTTTTATGTCTGTTTTGATGATCATATCTTTTCCTTTTTGGAATAAAATCTTGAGTTACATAGATTGATTTACAAATGTTAACCCAAACTTCCATTCCCAGGAAAAATGTCACTTGGTGGATTATCCTTTATATAATTAAATTTGATTTGTTAATATTTTATTGAGAATTTTGTTATCTATGTTCATGAAGGGTTATTGTCTTAGCTTGTGATTCCTTTGTATAGCTTTGGTGGCTTCATAGACTGAATTGGGAGGTATCCCAACTTTTTCATTTTCTAAAGAACTTCGTGTAGAATTAATATTTCATTCCTAGGTGCTGGGAAGAATCACAAATAATGTTATCTGGGATTGGTGTCTTCTCTGTAGAAACCTTTTCAATAAGTTCGATTATTTTAATAGTTTTCTCAAAAAGAAGAACTAATTCCATATATCTTTTTCTGTTATCTTTATATTTGAATTTTTTATTTATTTTTACTTCTATCTTTGTTACTTCTTTTCTTTGGCTTACTTTGAGTTTCATTAGTTCTTATTTTTCTAGATTTTAAAAGCAGAAGTTGAAGTCATTGATTTGAGAAGATAGAACTGGCTCCTTTTAAAACATGAGTATTTAGTGCTTTAAATTTTTCCTCGAGCACAGCTTTAGCTGCTTATAATAAAATTTTATATGCTATGTTTTCATTTTCATTCAGTTTCAAATATTTTAAAAATCCTTCTGAGCTCTACTTTGACCCATATGTCATTGAAAAGTGTGTTATTTAGTTCCAAATATTTGAGGATTTCTCAGATGTCCTTCTGTTGTTGATTTCTAATTTAATTCCGTTGTGAACAGAGAGCATGTTTTGTTTTAATTATTTAAAATTCATTGAGACTTATGGTCCAGAATGTTTTATATTGGTCAATGTGTGTAATTAAAAACAATATGTATTTTGCTGATAGTGGTGGAATGTTGTATAAATATCAATTAGGTCAAATTAGGTGATAATGTTGTTTGGGTCTTCTATATACTTAACAATTTTCTATTTACTTATCCTATCAATTATTGAGAGAGGAGAGTTGAAGTCTCCAGGTATTATTGTGGATTTCTCTGTTTCTTTTTGCATTCTGTAAGTTTATGTTTCATGCAATTTGAAGCTTGGATATTAGGCACAAAAATATTTAGGCTTCTTATCTAGAAGAATAGACTGCTTTATCATTATGTAACGATAGTCTTTATCCCTGGTAACAGTTTTTACTCTGAAATCTACTTTGTTTGCTATTAATATAACCACCTCAGCTTTCTTTTGATTAGTGTTAGCACAGTGCCTTAATCCATCCGTTTGGTTTCAACCTATGTGTCTTTGTATTTAAATTTTCTTGAAAGTGACATATGTTTAAGATTTTCTTTGTTATTCAATATGACAATCTCTGTCTTTTAATTGAGGTGTATCAGCCATTCATATTTAATGTGATTATTGATATGCTTGGATTTAAGTCTACCTTTGTACTGCAAGGAGATCCAACCAGTCCATTCTGAAGGAGATCAGCCCTGGGGTTTCTTTGGAGGGAATGATGCTAAAGCTGAAACTCCAGTACTTTGGCCACCTCATGTGAAGAGTTGACTCATTGGAAGACTCTGATGCTGTGAGGGATTGGGGGCAGGAGGAGAAGGGGACGACCAAGGATGAGATGGCTGGATGGCATCACTGACTCGATGGACGTGAGTTTGAGTGAACTCTGGGAGTTGGGGATGGACAGGGAGGCCTGGCATGCTGCGATTCATGGGGTCGCAAAGAGTTGGACACGACTGAGCGACTGAACTGAACTTGTACTATGTATCTTCTATTTGTCCCATCTCTTTTTGTTCCTTTTTCTGCCTTCCTTTGGATTGAGTATTTTTAATTATTATAATACTTCTTATCTCCTTTGTTGACTCTTTGTAGTTGTATTTTAATTATTGCTTTCTAGGGCTTGTAGTATAGAAAGTCATCTCTTTGCATGATACTGCTGGACTGTAAAAATGACCACCCAAGCTGAACTGTACAAGAGATCTTAATAGTGAGAAAGTAACAATAGTTCTGTGAGCTTGGAAATTTTCATCAAATTATTAAAACTCTTTTAACTGTTGTTTATAAGCGTATAGAGAAAAGAAAAATGTAGTAAAGTGAGTATTTGTTTAGTATATTGTAATTTAAAATATTAAAACATTGAGAACTAAAGAACTTTGTTTCTTTGTTTAAAAAAACTAAGCAAGAAACTTAACTTCCTTTTCCATGAATATGGTATAGACATACTTGTTCCTATTCCTTCCTCCAATTGTGTATTGATATATACACAATTCATATATACATCATATATGAAGCAACAAAAGAAGACTCTGAAAGCTGGACTGAAATAGACATACCGTATTGGTTAAGAACTTCAGGCCCTGAGGAATAGCATGGTGTTGAGTTCCCTGCTTTTTCTTTTTTGCCTCATTTTTCCCAGACATGGAGAAGAAGTTGGCAACCCAGAAATGCCAACAGGAACAGACTCAAAATAGTCCCAGTAAAAGCCTGCACTCCTTAGCCAAAGGGCCAAGAAAAGGGCAGCCTAGAAAGAAAGAAAACATTTTGCAGTAACTGCTCTACTCCAGCCAAACACCACAGAAAAATCTGCGATCCCACCCCCAGCCCTAACAGCAAATGCTCAGGAGCTGGCTTAGAATTCCACAGTAAGCAGGCAGTAACAGAGTTCTGTAGCACCCCACCAGAGTGGTGTCAGAGAAAGCCAAGTCAGAAAGCCAAGTCAGGTCACTCTGCTGACCCATAGTAAGCTTCCCCTCTTCCACTCCCCACCAAAAATGTATCAGTGGAGACCTCATGGAGGGCTTGGATTTGCCACCCTTGGCAACAATGAGATGCTCCTTCCCCTCCCCATTGGAGTGATGGTAGAGGTAATAATAGTTTAATAAAATGAACTGGATGGGATTGTGCAAACCTGGAGTTAAATCTTTAAACATTTGGTAGAATTCGTTAGTAAAACTATTTGGATCTGAAGATTTCTTTGAAGGGAATTTTTAAATTGGGAATTTATCTTGTATAGAAA
The DNA here is from genome assembly GCA_006410635.1 of Cephalophus harveyi. NCBI lineage: Eukaryota > Metazoa > Chordata > Mammalia > Artiodactyla > Bovidae > Cephalophus > Cephalophus harveyi. Next base: position 142,329 of record SJYT01024323.1, read on the forward strand.
ATTTTGAAGAATTCATAAATGCATACACACCTACCCACACCCCCCCACACACACAACAAACTTCTTAGAGCTAATAAACCAGTATAGCAAGATAGCAAGATAAAAGTTCAATCACTTGTATTTCTTTTTTATATACAAGTGAGTGAGTGAGTGAGTGGAGTCGCTCAGTCATGTCTGACTCTTTGCGACCCCATGGACTGTAGCCTACCAGGCTCCTCTGTCCATGGGATTTTCCAGGCAATAGTACTGGAGTGGATTGCCATTTCCTTCTCCAGGGGATCTTCCCAACCCAGGGATTGAACCCAGGTCTCCCGCATTGTAGACAGATGCTTTACCATCTGAGCCACCAGGGAAGTCCATATATATATATATATATATATATATATATATATATATTTTGGCTGTACTGGGTCTTCATTGCTGCGAGGGCTTTTCTCTGGTTGCAGAGAGCAGGCTCTACTCTCTATTTGTGGTGCACAAATTTCTCATTGTGTTGGCTTCTCTTGTTGCAGAGCATGGTCTCTAGGGCACATGGGCTTCAGGAATTGTGTCTCGCAAGGTCTACAGCACAGGCTCCGTAATTGTGGTGCATGGATTTAGTTGCTCCGCAGCATGTGGAATCTTCCTGGATTGAAGATCAAACCTGTGTCTCCTGCATTGGCAGGCAGATTCTTTACCACTGAGCCACCAGGGAGGCCTCAATCAATTGTATTTGTATACACTAGTAAAGAACATTCCAGAAATGAAATTAAAATAATCCTATTCACAGGGACTTCCCTGGTGGTCCAGTGATTAACAATTCACCTTCCAGTGCATGGAACTAAGTTCAATCCCTGGTCAAGGAACTAGAAACCCAAATTCATCGGGACAACTAAGCCCGTGGGTGCTGCAACTAGACAAAACCCATGTGCTAAAGATCCAGTGGAGCAAAAAAAAAAAAAAAAAAAATCTTACTTACAATAGCATTAAAAAGAATAAAACACTTATGGGTAAATTTAACACAAAAGAAGTATAAGACTGGAAACTACAAAATATTATTGAAAGAAATTAAAGATCCAAATAAATGAAAAGACCTCCGTGTTCATGAATTGGAAGACTTGATATTGTGAAGATGACAATAGTCTATAAGTGTGAATCTTTATTTATAAAATTTTGAATAGAAATAAATTATGTTAAACTTGAACAATTCCCTCAAATATTCCCTCTGATAGTTATAGCCTGAGCCTGAAAAGTGTAATGACTTTATATTATCTAAATGACAGCATAGTGAATTCTTCAATTACCAAAAAATTATTAGTACTCATTGGCTAAAAACCCTTGCTTTTGGGGGTGAAATTTTATAAACTCTTCAAAATAAGGAGGCCCTTTCTCATCAGAAGGAATAAGACTTTTCATAAAAAGGAATTTATTATGAACAGGCTGAATTCATATGCTCGTCCCTTAGCCTGGTAACAATCATCTCAGCCATGTGAACCAAGTAGGGCCTCCACCTTTTAACATTTAAAGATAATTGGGGGAAGAGACCTTAAATAAATAAACCTACAATAAATATTTAATAGCAAATTAGGAAAAACTTTCTAAAGGAGAAGAACAGGACGCCATTAGATTAGATGGTTAGGAAAAGTCTCTGATAAATTTACAGTTAAAGGTGAGATATGAAAGTATAAATAGAAGTTAGTCATGTAAAAAGCATGGAAACAGTATTCCAGGAAGAGGAAACAGCAACTGTAAGAATCTGAGGTGAGAGTGTAACATGTTTGAGGAACCGGAAAAAAAAAATCAGCTTGTCTATAGCATTATATAAGGGAACAATTAGCCATATATAGTCGAGAGTTAGATTATATAAAGTTTGTGGTTATGGGTCGGAGAAGGCAATGGCACCCCACTCCAGCACTCTTGCCTGGAAACTCCCATGGATGGAGGAGCCTGGTGGGCTGCAGTCCATGGGGTCGCTGAGTCAGACACGACTGAGCGACTTCACTTTCACTTTTCACTTTCATGCATTGGAGAAGGAGATGGCAACCCACTCCAGTGTTCTTGCCTGGAGAATCCCAGGGATGGCGGAGCCCAATGGGCTGCCGTCTGTGGGGTCGCATAGAGTCGGACACGACTGAAGCGACTTAGCAGCAGCAGCAGCAGCAGTGGTTATGGGTAATGGTAAATAGTTTGAAATTTATCTACCAAATACAGTGCTTTGAAGGGTTTGGCCCAGGCAAAATGACATGACCCAATTTTCATTTTTATTTTGTTCTCAAAGAACTCTATTTTTAAAATTTTTTATTGAAGTATGGTTGATTTACAATGTTGTGTTGGTTTCAGGTTTACAGCATAGTGATTCAGCTATACATATACATATAGATATACATACACATACTCTTCTTCAGATTCTTTTCCCATTCAGGTTATTGCAGAATAGATCCTTATTGGTTATCTATTTTATATGTAGTAGTGGGTGTATGTTAATCCCAAGATCCTAATAATTTTCATTTTTAAAAGATCACTCTGTTTGCTGTGGGGAGAATGAATTGGTTGGAGAAAAGAATGGGTAGAGGACATCACAAGGAGGCTACTGAAGTAATATAAGAGATAGATGTTAGTAGGTGAAGGTAGAATGGTGGCAACGGAAATGTAGAAATGAGAAGAGTCAGATATGAGCCATGAGGAGTGGTCGTTGATGAGCCGTATAGGAAAGTGAGGTGTTGTGAAAGCAGAAGCTGGTTCCAAGAGGGAAGGAATATAATCAGGTGTGTCAGAAACCACGGAGAGGTAGAATTCAATGGGAATGAAAAGTATGTCAAATCGGTATGGCAGCTGAGTGATCTTTTCTGACCTCTGTGAAAGGTTTCAGTGAATGCAGAAGCTGTGTTGATGAGAGCCAAAGAGGGAGTACAGGCTTTCTGTTTCTGGCATGTCATCATTGCTGAAGATGACAAAAAGTACGGTTCATATATAGAAAACATCCACTGAAAAAGCCTTGAAGATCTGCATGGTAAGGAATTATCAGGATAAAACCTCTGAGACTCTGAGAACATAGAGAAGTGAAGTCATGAAACCGGCTTTGTCCTGAAAACAACTGAGAAATTTGGGTGTTTGAGGAGTTCAACTTTGCAAAAGCCATCTAAAACAGGGGTAAAAGATGCAAGCCCAGGGACCAATTAAAGGTGAACAGTCTGATAGAAATCTTTTTCTATTAAATTGGTGGCCCAAAGGAATAAACCCTCAATAAAGAACTTAATTTGCTTTCCTACCCACTCCCCCAGGGACTACAAAGGAATATTTTCTTGATGATGCCAAACGGGACGAGGAGGAAAAAGATGACCCAGAAACTGTCATCTTGTAGCCCCAAATCACACTGTTGAGGTGACTCAAGATATCTCTGGTGGTGGTATTAGTCACTAGAAAGTGAAAGTGAAGTCGCTCAGTCGCGTCCGACTCTTTGCGACCCCATGGACTGTAGCCTATCAGGCTCCTCTGTCCGTGGGATTTTCCAGGCAAGTGTTCTGGAGTGGATTGCCATTTCCTTCTCCAGGGGATCTTCCTGACCCAGGCATTGAACCCGGGTCTCCCACATTGCAGGCAGACGCCTAAGTCATGTCCAACTCTTGTGACCGCATGGACCTGCCGGGCTCCTCTGTCCATGAGATTCTCCAGGCAAGAATACTGGAGCGGGTTGGCATTTCCTTCTCCAAGATATCTCTAGTCATAAATTTAAAGTGACTCTGGCAAGTTAATGTTCCAGACAATTAGCAAAAGCAAACATAGATTCTTTGTCCAAGATCTCAAAGAATTTGTCCAAATTATTTTTTAAGGAAAATGAAAGTGAAAGTGAAGTCACTCAGTCGTGTCTGACTCTTTGCGACCCGTGGACTGTAACCCACCAAGCTCCTCCGTCCATGGGATTCTCCAGGCAAGAATACTGGAATGGGCTGCCATTTCCTTCTGCAGGGGATCTTCCCGATCCAGGGATCAAACCCAGGTCTCCCACACTGCAGGCAGACACTTTAACCTCTGCACCACGAGGGAAAATGAGCAGCTCACAAAAAAAGTTAATAATCAAAAAAGGAATTGAATTATCATAAGTGAGAATTAGCGAAAGTACCAGACAACAGAGCCACATGCTGAAATAATTTAGATTTTGGAATTATTAAACACAGAGTATGAAGATCTATACTTATGATGTTTAAAGAAATAAAAATGTGTGTGGGAAACAAGAAATTCTAGAGAATGACCATATTTGAAAAACTATTTCATTAAACTTCAGAAAATTAAAAAAATCAAGATTGAAATTAGGAACTCAAACTGAAGAGATTAACAGCAAATTAGACACAATTGATTAGAGAATTAGTGGATTGGAAGACATTTCAGAAGAATAATTTATAAGACAATAAATCTTAAAAGTTCTCACCCTGAGAAAAAAATTATAACTGTGGTGGTAATAGATGTTAACTAGATTTATCATGGTGATTATGTCACCATATATACAAATATCAAATCACTTTGTAGTACACCTGAAACTGATATAATGTCATACATCAATAATATCTCAATATTTTTGGCCACACTGCATATGGCGTGTGGGATGTAGGATCTTAGTTTCCCCACAAAGGAATCCAAGCACTGTCTCTTGTAGTGGAAGTGTGGAGTCTTAACCACTGGACCACCAGAGAAGTCCCTCAGTTTTTTTTAAAAAAGAAATTATTCAGAAATCAGCACAGAGAGGCAAAGAGGTAAAATATATGAAAGAGTCTACAGAGTAATTTTATAGACAGGCTTTGCTATTTGATAAGTTTCAATCCAAAGTGTATAATATAACATCTAGTAGATATTATAATAAATTTTTTTCCTGATCAAAAAAATCAACAGATAAAAGAAAGCAAAATTTCCAAGAAAGAAACTTGGAATTTACAGTGATAGATCTGAATTATACACTTAATCAGTTCTAAAAAGAAAGTAGAGGTAATAGCTAAGAGCTTTTCAGAACTAAGCAGAGATACAGAGTGAAGCAGCCAGAGAAATAACACAGATTACTTTCAAAGAAAGGAGAGACATCAGACAGCTAACTGACAGCTGATTCCCAACAATGGTGGAACCAAAAGACAGTTGAATTATAGCTTTAATGTGCTAATGGAAAAGAACTATCAACCTACAAGTGTATGCCTTGCAGAAATATCTTTCAGCTAAGATGGTGAAATATAATGAGAGGAATTGCCACCAGAGGAATCTCATTTAAGGAAATTCCAAAGGCAAAATAAGTTATTGCAGATGGCCAGAGATGTAGAAAGAAGAACGGAGTAAAGCAAGTGAAAACATATGAATAAATCTAAATAAATATTAACTATATAAAAATAATTAAGTCTTAGAGGGTTAAAGTATATAATTATATAGAATTAGGATATAATACCAACACAAACAGAGAGGGAGCAGTAAATGAACCTAGTATTTAAAGGTCCTTTTGTTGTCTGAAGAGTATTGATTAGTTCTAAATTTTTGTAGGTTTTCATATTGCAGTCTCAGTAATGAATAACTTTAAAAATAAAATCAGAGGGCATAATCTTGGGATTAAAAGAGAAGAAAACCATGGAATAAAAAAAGGTAAGAAAGAAAGGAAAGAAATGTGGTAAAGAGGAGCTTATAGAACAAAAATAAGGCTATAAAGTTAAGCCAAATATTTAAGTATTTAAAGTATTTAGCTGAAATGAATAAAGAAGTTATTTACTGAGACATATTAAAAAACATAAGAAATTAAAATTATTGAAAGGAAAAGAATGGGAAATAAATATATCATAGAACAGTATGCAACCCAACTAGATCTACAGATTCAAGGCAATTCCTACTAAAATCTCAGGTGATTTCTTTGTAGAGATTGACAAGTTGATCATAAAATTCATATGGAAATTCAAGGAGATCAAAACAACCTTGAAATAGAACAAAGTAGAAGGACTTGCATATCCCAATTTCAAAACTGACTATAGCACTGCAGTAACCAAGACAGTGTGGTACTGGTACAAAGATATACATATAAATCAAAGGGATAGAATTGAAAGTGCAGAAATAAACCCTCAAATGTATAGTCAATTGATTTTTTAAATTTATTTTTAAATTGAAATATAGTTGATTTACAATTACTGTGTTAGTTTCAGGTGTGCAGCAAAGTGATTCAATTTATATATATACATAAAACATATATGTTCTCTGCAATTGTTGCTTGAAAAATGGAAGTTGGGGTGAAATTGAAGAAAAAGAATAGAGACACTAGAAGAAAGCCATATAAGGCTGGATCCAGTTACTTTTAAATAAAATATTTATTGAGGTACACAAACAGAAAAAAATTTGCAAATCTCAAGTGTACAATTCATGATTTTTTACATGTAAAATCATTCATATAACCAATGTCCAGGTCAAGAAATATTAATAGAACATTACCAAAACCCCAGAAGCCTACCTGGTACCCTTTCTCAGTCACTGTATCCCCTAAGAGAACTATTAATCTAACTTCTAACGCCAAAGATAAGTCTTGTCTGTATAACAACTTCTGTATTACAGCTAAGACTGGATCAAAATTTACACCTTCATTATACACTTTTACTATACACCACTACTACCAGCAGTGGCTAAGGCTTGTTGAGTGCTTTCTGTTTGCCAAGTGTAGTTCTAATTGCTTTACATATATTAACTAATTTATCCTGAAACCCACCCTGTGAAGTAGGTACTATAATTACTCCCCATTTACCAATGAAGAATCTGGCATAGAAAGAAGTTAACCAATTTGTTCAAAGACCCATAAGAGCTAAGTGGTGGAGCTGGTGTCTGACCCCAGAAAACAAGTCTCCAGAGTTTGTTCAGTGCAATGTACAAACAACATCAAATTATCTCAGCAACATATGGCAATAGTTTAAAATGGTTACTTGGCATCACCTGCAGTTGCAAAATGTAAATGTCAGAACAAGAGATACCGGGTCTCCCAGGCACTTGTGGTCAGATGCCCTTTATATGTCAATGCTGCATAGTTGTTGAAAACCAGACTTTCCTGAGTTCAAACCCCAACTCTGCTGCTCACTAACCCTGAGACCCTAGGCACTTAGTTACTTAACCTTTTTGTGGCCCAGTTTTCTCATCCAAAACTGTAGGTAATAATAGCACCTAGGTCATATAATTTTGTGAAAGTTAAAGGAATCATTCCTGGCATCAGGTATGAGCCTCATTCATTCATTCACCTATTCAACAAATATTTGTTCGTGCTTACCATGTGCCAGGCACTTTGATGCTTGGGATGGATCAGTGAACAAATCAAAGATTGTGCCCTCTTGGAGCGTAGTGTAGTGCAACCTGGAAGGGGCGTGGATGGAGAGAACAGAAGAAAAACAGTATAGTACGTTCGAAAGTGATAAAGTGCTGTATTTTTTCAAGTAGAGTAGGATAAGGAGAAGTGGAAATGCTGGAGAGGTTGAAAGTTGACAGGATTAAATAGAAGGGGCAGGGTAGGCCTCACAGAGAAGCTAAGATTTGAACAAACACTTGAGGAAGGTAAGGCAATAAGATATGTGAATATCATGTACTTTTTGAAGAGCATTCGAGGCAGAGGGAACAGGCAGCCAAATCCCTAACGGTGAGAGGGTGCCTGGCTGTTATAGGAACAAGGCAGCCAGTATTGCTAGAGTGGCGTCATCAAGGGACAAAGTGGCGGGAGAGGAGGTCAAAAAGGTATTGTATGGAGGTGGGAGTGGAGAAAGGGGGGATGGGGATTCTCCATGCAAATCCTGTAGGACCTTGTAGGCTGTTATAAGGATTTTGGTTTTTACAAGTCAAACGGAAAGCCTTTGTAAGCTTTTGAGCAGAGTGGTAACCTGGTCTGACTTAGTATTTTATAACAGTCTCTCTGGATCTGTGTTGAGAATAGATGGTGAGGGGGTTGTGGGTTGACTTGTGTCCCCCCAAAAGATATGATGATATCCTTACCACTCTTCCTGTACCTATGAATGTGCTCTTGTTAGAAACAGGGTCTTTGCAAATATAATCAAGTTAAGATGAGGTCGTACTGAATTAACGTGGGCCCTAACCCAGTTAACTAACATTCTTACAAGAGGAGGGGACTTTGGGCACACAGACACACACAGAGAAGAGATAGCTATGTGGAGACACACAGACACATAAAAACACCACAAGAAGACAGAGGCAGAGATCGGAATGATGTGTCTACAAGCCAGGGAAGGCGACAGATGGCTGGCAACCCCCAAAAGTTAGGAGACACACACTGTTCCTCAGAAGCTCAAGAAGGAGTCAGCCCTGATGACACCCTGATTTCAGACTGCTAGCCTCTAGAACTATGAGAGAATAAGTGTCTGTTGTTTTAAGTGCCCGGTTTGTGATACTTTGATATGCCAGCCCTGAGAAACTAATATAGGTCAAGTGTGGAAGCAGTTAGGAGGCTATTGCCATAGTCCAGGCAAGAGATGGTGGGGGTCAGGATCAGAGTGGTGATAACAGAGACAGTGAGAAGCCATCAGATCCTGAATACATTATGAAGGTACAGCCAACAGAATCTGCTGATGTATAGGATATGAAGTGCGAGAAATATTCGCTGTTATTATCTGCATGAATAATTTAAATATTTATAAACATGATACATATACCAATAAATGTGTATTTTTTCATTCTCCCAAATATCCTGCCTTTGAGATTACTCAAGCAAGTTTGCCAGGGAAAATCAAAAAGCTTAGTTTGCTGTGTGATCAAGGAGTAAATCACATTACTTGTTTGAGTCTCAATATCCTACTTGGTAAAACAAGAAGATTGGGTTCCATTGTGTGAGTGTATGATCTTGTTATTATCAAGTGCCTTGTTTTGGTATTGATAAAGATTCTAGTGGAGTGAACTGTTTTCTGTCTTCCATATTTGAAAACCTATCTCCAAGTCTGAGTACCTTCAAATAACAAATCTCTGTCCTCACTGTTGTTTACACTCTGCCATTTGATACTTGACCACATGAAGGAGTGACCTCCTACAACGGAAGCAGAGTCCTCACCCCTGGGCGGCCATAGAAGTGCCCTCCATCAGTGTGTTTATATTTTAGGAGGGTAATGAATTTATAAGACTAGATAATATTAGTACTAATGATAACAGCAAACATTTATATAGGGTTGGCTATGTGAAAAAGGGTAGCGGAGGATGAGATGGTTAGATAGCATAACCATCTCAGTGGACATGATTGGAGCAAACTCTGGGAGCTGGTGGAGGACAGAGGAGTCTGGCATGCTGCAGTCCATGGGGCACAAATAGTCGGGCACAATTTAGCGACTGAACAACAACATGTCAGGGATTACTCTAAGGGTTTTGAAGCTATTAACTCACCCAATCCTCACAACATTCCTATGCTGCTGCTAAGTCACTTCAGCTGTGTCCGACGCTGTGCGACCCCATAGATGGCCTCCTACCAGGCTCCTCTGTCCCTGGGATTCTCCAGGCAAGAACACTGGAGTGGGTTGCCATTTCCTTCTCCAATGCATGAAAGTGAAAAGTAAAAGTGAAGTCACTTAGTCGTGTCTGACTCTTAGCGACCTCATGGACTGCAGCCTGCCAGGCTCCTCCATCCATGGAATTTTCCAGGCAAGAGTACTGGAGTGGGGTGCCATTGCCTTCTCTGCATTCCTGTGAGTTATGTACAATTATAACTTCTATTGTATGAACAGGGAAACTGACGCACACAGCAACTAGGAAACATTCTTTTCTTATATTAATAAAGGATCTTATATCAGGGGGAAAAAATAAAACCCTTTTAAAAGAACAAAAATAGACATGATAAAATGCAAAGTAGTTTGGAGACTTAATGTCAAGGAAAGTAGTTTTGTCAGAATCCCAGAAACTAATTCTGATGGGGTCCATAACAAAATCAATGTTGGCATTGAGCCTCTTCCTGCTGCCAACTCTTGTTGACATTGGTTCTCTAAGGAGGAAAAAAAAAACTGAGAACCAGGCCTCCAGGCACCTGAACGCAACATTGTCAGCCACCAAACACCTGTTAGATCTGATTCCCAGTAAGTTTTGAAAAGAATCCTGGTCTTGTTTCTAAGTCATTCCCTTGCTAGGTCTTGAAAAATTAGACTGTCACTTTCTTTTTAAAATCCTTTTCTCTTTATTTATTTTTAAGATTTATTTGTTTGTGTATTTTTGGCTGCACTGGGTCTTTGTTGCTACATGCGGGCTTTCTTCTCCAGTTACAGCGGCTCACTGGTTGCAGGCGCATAGGCTTTAGTTGCTCTCTGGCATGTGGCATCTTCTAGGACCAGGGATGGAAATGGTGTCCCCTGCATTGGTAGGTGGATTCTTAATCACTAGACCACCAGGGAAGCGCTTAGACTGTCATTTTTTAAATGTGTATAAACCTCCTTTCACTTGAGATTCCAGAGCCAAAGTTTCTTTTCACCTTGCTACTTCCTAGAAAATACCACGCTTCCTGAAAGTCACTAGGATTGCTATTTTGGACACTCCAGTCCCTCTTTGTTTCAGGCCTCACAACTTTTGTCTAGTCCAATCTTTCCGTTAAGCCCAGGCTGGGTACCAATCAGACTATAGCCAAGGTGCATAGTCAGTGCGTGTAGCCAATTTGATGATGGAAGAATCATCATTCGGCAACAAGGCTAATCAAAGTCTGAAGAGATCATTAATTTATTTAACAAAATAGTAGGACTTAAATCTATCACAAGATGAAGAACATGGGCTTGTTCCCCAACCAAATCAGGAAAGTTGTGAGCAACCTTTGAAGCTGGAAGAGAGTAGCTTGGGGACTGATCAAAGGAAACCACTTTACACTGCCAGTAGTGTTGGACTCTGTGTGTGTTAATATGTGTGTGTGTGTGTGTGTGTGTGTGTGTGTGTATGTGTATGTTAGTCAGCTCAGTCCTATTTGACTCTTTGCGACCCCATGGACTGTAACTCACCAGGCTCCTCTGTCCATGGGATTCTCCAGGCAAGAATACTGGAGTGAGTTCCCAAGCCCTTCTCCAGGGGATCTTCCCAACCCAGGAATCGAACTCATGTCTCCCGCATTATAGGCACATTCTTTACTGTCTGAGCCACCAGGGAAGCCCAGTGTTGGAATAGTTGCCTTCAAGAATACTGGAGTTGGGTTGCCATGCCCTCCTCCAGGGGATCTTCCCAACCCGGGGACTGAACCAAGGTCTCCTGCATTGCAGGCAGAGTCTTTACCATCTGAGCCATCAGGGACGCCCAGTTGCCAGTAGGAAGGAAGGAAGGGAAGTCGCTCAGTCGTGTCCGACTCTTTGCGACCCCATAGACTGCTGCCTGCCAGGCTCCTCTGCCCATGGGATTTTCCAGGCAGTAGTACTGGAGTGGATTGCCATTTCCTTCTCCAGGGAATCTTCCCAACCCAGGGCTCGAACCTGGGTCTCCTGCATTGTAGACAGAGGCTTTACCCTCTGAGCCACCAGGGAGTTGCCAGTAACTGGTTTTAAATTCAAATAGGTGCAAGAGTGGTTTAGAGAAATTCCTGAGTGATGGGTGAAGACACCATGGGCTAGCTGGAGAACGAGCCTCGTCTCCCATAGGTGCGTGACCAGGACACATGCTCTCCTGATACAGGCCCTTAGAACCTCGGTCAGAGGCAGAAATTCCGGCCGGATCATTGTGCTGTGGCAAGGATGTGCGTGGGGGGCGGGGCGTGCAATTCCCACATTGTCAAGAACTCCAAACCAAATTCAAGCGACCTTCCAGAGCTGACCGTCCTCGAGGGAACGTTACTAAACTGCAGGCCTAGGGATTATCCGTGTGCCACTCCCTCCTCCCCCACAATCGCAGTGTCCAGGTGGCTTTGTGAGTCACCCATACCCTCCGTAATAAGCCCACCATGGGTGGGGCTGCCTCGCAGTTTCTCGCTCCTTCCCTCCCTGACTCTTCTCTCTTGCTCTTCGAGCTCGGCTTTCGTGCAGGCAGAAGCCACCGCAGCGCCCGCCCCACCGGGCATGCTCAGTGCTCGGGCGGGTTGTGACGACCGCCAGGCAGCGCAGGGCCCCGCGCGCCTGACAGCGGCGCGCGGGTCCCTTTAAATCGGACCGGCCGGTTGCCAGGCAACGGCGCGACCCGCGCTGGCGCTGCACTGCAGAGGCTCTGCCCCCGGCCGGCGCGGCCGGGTCGCGGTAGCCAGAGCCGAACCCAGGTCATTTGCCCGCCGCTGGAGGCCGTCTTCGGGGAAGAGGGACCAGGGCTCACTGGACCCCACCCACGCCACCAGGTAGGTCTGAGCCCAGTCAGGCCGGGGCTCCCCAGGCCCCCTCGCCCTCCCTGGGTGACCCGGGCGGAGGCACGGTGCTCCCCGCCTCGACGCCCACTGCGGTTTCCTCTCTTTAGGGCTCCGGCCCGGAACTGGCGGGCGTTTGCGAACGAAGGTGACTGGGTGTGGAAGTCGGGGTGTGGAAGGAGGAGTGGGGTCAGGCCTCGTCCCTGCTTTCTCCCAGCCAAGGGGTAGATAGGGGTAGGGCCTGGGGAAGTGGGAGGTGTCACCTGCCCTGGCGTCCAGGGCAGCACCCGAGCCTCGCCATCACCTCTGCAGGGAAGCTGCGGTGGCAGGAGTTTAGTTAACCATTTACAGAGAAAACCCCCAAACTCTGCATGCTTAGATGCAGCTTTATAGCAAAAATGTGACTTTCATACTAAAAAGGTACTCAGCCTTTCAGAATTAAGGTGACTTCGTATCTTTTCTTCTAGAAGGAGTAATTCCACACTAATAACAAAGAATTGGCGGTAAGAACCGTTCACAGGGCCCAGTTGTCAATGGTTCTTGGCTTCGCTCTCAATGTGCGCCAAACAATAGACAAGACAGTTTGTCTCGTGAAGTGGACACTTGGCTCATATGTGAGGACCCTGAAAGATTAAGGCAAAAACTGGGGTCACTTTCCTTTTTAATGGTTTTTCAAAATAACTGGACTCTGGGGGAGGAAGCCAAGGCCTTGGCTCCAGCCTCTGCTAACGTGGCTCTTGGCTTGCTCCTTACTAACAAGCATGTTGCTGTGGCTGCCACTGCTGGCTCATTTGTTCAGTAGTTGCTAAAGGCAAGAAGGTATAGTGTTGAGTAAGATGCGACCATGATTGTCATCCCATCTGATATTTATGTTGCTGAGGGAAGGAAGACTTAGTGGCATAATAGCTGGGAAATTGGGTTGACAAGTTAAAATGAAAACTTGCTTCAAAGTGTCTGATGTTGCATTTCAGATCAGCCAAACAACATTAAAGCTATCACTTGTAATTTTAAGCTACATCTCAGATATGAACACAGATTTGGGCATTCAGGTTAATTATATTTTCTAATTAAGCTGTGGCATTTTCTTTTTCAGTACAATCTGGAGAAGGAGAACACCGGCAACCAATAGAAGACCTTGGACTTCAGGAACTGTAAGTAGCCTTGTGCTGGCTGATAGCTTGCTTTGGGTGTTGAGAAGCACAGAACCTCACCCAACATAAATCTTCAGTCTTTTAACAAGACCATTAGTCTGCACTGTCAGTACACTATCAAAAAAGCCTCATAGAAATACAAGGGTACTGGATGCTTGGGGCTGGTGCACTGAGATGACCCAGAGGGATGGTAAGGGGAGGGAGGAAGGAGGGGGGTTCAGGATGGGGAACACGTGTATACCTGTGGTGGATTCATGTTGATGTATGGCAAAACCAATACAATATTGTAAAGTAATTAGCCTCCAATTAAAATAAATAAATTTACATTTTTAAAAAAGTGTCCTAAAGACTTTAGCTGAGCCAAATAAACTTTGAGGGAAAAATAAAAGTTCTTTCCCTAAAATGCCATCCACAAAACCTCATAAGCCAAGGGAAAAATTACAAGTATTTACGGAAACTCAATTAGAATCAAAACATTATAGAATTTTCAGGAAGAATATTAAGAATTATTCACTCAATAAATATTTATTGAGGGCTATTATGTGCCAGGCAATAACAAGGGATACAATGATGAATAACATGCCAGGAGATCTCAGCATATTGGTTGAAACTGTATGAAATGATGCTGAAACACAGAAAAAACTTGCAGAGTCATCCTTGCTAATCTTCAAACTGATGCCCCAATTGTAATATTTTTGAGATGTTTATTGGTGGCTCTGAAAAACATTGGGACATTTGGTAAGTTCATGGCAAAGCAATTAGTAATTTAAAAAAATGTAAATCTCTTTGGTGTAGAAAGGCTACCACTCTTCTGCTTAGAATAAATTTAGCTTGGAAATCTGGGGACATCAACAACTTACAGGATTTAGGGCTAATTCTTCCATGAAGATACAGCTCAAATTAATGTAAGATTCAAGTTTAAGTTCCCCTCTACCTACCTTAACAGTACTTCTTTTTTTAAAACTGACTTTTTGTGAGGTCTGATGACTTCAGACTGGCAACTCTGAAGCACAAGCACATATCTTTGGAGAAGGGTTGGGTTGTTGGTTGATGTTCCAAGGGAAGGTAAGGAAAATCTAAAAAAGAACAAAACCCATTGTGTACAGTATAAAATTGCTTGCATTTTTGTTTTCATTAATTTCTCTTAACCACCTGGAAAAAGGTATATTGTCTGTATATTACACCTGAAGAAACTGAGGTTCACAAAAGGTAAGTTTTTATGAAGTTCTAAAATGTGGGGGCCAAGATATCTGACTTCTTCAGTCTTTTTTCTGCCAGAATTGACACAATTCCTCTCTCAAGAACTTTCTTTTCCTTCTTCCCCACAATTTTGCACGGCAAAACATATTTAACCACCTTCTTTCAGACAGCTTTGGAGAGTCCTCATAATGGAGAAGCTCCCATAGAGGGGGCAGGTCAGAATCTTCTGGAGCAAGGGAAGAGAGTAACGGTGACAGTGTTTTGAGCTTGGGAACAAGGGAAGCAGAAAAATAGGTTGAGAACTACTGCTTTTATGTGAGAATAGATTGGACGGTTGAGCAATGAAGGAAGGCCAATGATCTTTGTAACAAACTTTTCTATTCCTATCTTGGCCAACCAGTTTTTCTGAGGGTTGAGAGAACTGAAACCATCCAAGAATAATGGGGAAAAGTTCCCTGGGCTAAGAAGGGCCTTTTGTCTTCCCCCTTACTGCCCCTAAGCTGTCACTAAAAGCCACAGTTTCAGCTGAATGTGGCTGAAGGGCTGAGGGTTATGACATAAGGTTGTCCATCACAGGTTGGAAATGACCTTTTCTAAACATCACTCCCAGTTTACAAAGTTTGGGGCAAAGCACTGTTGCAAGATGGGAAAAAGTTTCTGGAGGTTTCCCAGTTCCTGGTTCCCCCTGCCTGGAAGAATAATTGCCTTTTGCAGGCAGATCGAGATTTATGCAAAAGAGATACTCCTGACATTTTCAAATAAAATCTAATGTAAATGAGATAAGGAAATAGAGAAAAGGATCTTTGATTTTTATGTCATCAAATTTCCCTAAAGCATGTGATTTAAAGTATGAATATCTTAGAAAATAATTAGATTTCCTATATTTGATCACTTATCCATCTTAATATGAGCATATTCCCCAGGGCCCCATACCTTGAAAATGAAAATGAGATAGTTTAGTGGGTTTCTCCTTTCACAATAAACAGGGTATTAGTATCTGGAGCTATTTGAAGACAGATATGCATTCACCTAAGATTTTTATGTAATAGTTTACCTAAAAATCCACAATAAGTGATCACTCTTTGCTTAGCTCTGAACAATTACACTATGTTATATTACATTATAAATCATTTTCAATTTATTTTATCAGTGGTTCCCAAATTCTTTAGCTGAGTAGAAACCATTTCCATGAGTCAATAAATTTCCTTACTCCACCAAGATGCACTACTACTTTACCTTTGCAAAAATAAGGAAGTTATCAGAGGATGAATGGTGATGTTTTTAGAGAGACACTAACTAGAATAATCAGGAGCCCGTAATCAATTCACGTCAGACACAAATGAATACATGTAGCCATATAATGGACAAGCATGCAGTGCAGCCCCAAGGACTTCTGGGAGATCACTGGCTTAGAGGACCACTAACGTCATTTTTGTCATATGACTTTATATTGTTTTCCTGTGTTCTGGTTGTTTGTTTCTTTAAGTGTTTCATTCCTCTTGGACCTCCTTCCCCTACCCTCCGGTCCTTCAACACCCAATATTGTGTTGGGTAGGGAGTTGTAATAAAAAGTGTTAGCAATTGACCCACTAAAAAGGCATGCTTATTCTCTCACTAACGGCTCTGGTTTGATTTGCCTTATGCTGCGACACATTACCTAGTCAAGTTTATTGAATGCAAACTGGCTGCTATGCCAGGATAGAGGAAGGAGTGTCATTGTCTCAAAGCATATTTCTTGTCTTTGCCAGAGAATACTGATGTCGTACTTGTTCTGCGGAAAAAAAGAGCACAATTTGTGAAGAGAAAATGAGCCTGGTACCTTTTACCCTCAGTCTAGGCTTTGCCATCCTCTGTGACTCGATTTGGGAACAATCCCTTAAAGCATATCTTGCCAATGAAAGAGGAAAAAAAAGAAAGAGAAAGGAAAGAAAGGGAGAGAGAAAGAAAGAAGCAGTTCAGAGACCTCTTGACCCTGCCCTGTGTAAGCCAGGGGAGGGAAATTCCA
Organism: Cephalophus harveyi; assembly: GCA_006410635.1. Lineage (NCBI taxonomy): Eukaryota > Metazoa > Chordata > Mammalia > Artiodactyla > Bovidae > Cephalophus > Cephalophus harveyi. The sequence continues at coordinate 158,935 of SJYT01024323.1, forward strand.
AAAGGCTTTTCAAACCTTTCTCTGTTCTGTCCTTTGATATGTGACATGCAATTCTCCTACCCTCCCCCATTCACTTTTCCTCTCTCCTTTTGTGGCCCTTTAAAAAATACCTAAGCTCTGAAAATAGTGGGTTGTTTTCTTTCAATCTGTGGAATGAAACCTATCAGAAGAATAAAGAGAAATTTTAGAATAAGCACTGACCTGGGAGACAGGGTCTCAGTTTTACCACTATAGGCTGTGAGGACTTGGACAAGTCACTTAACTTCTTTGAGCCTCAGTTATAAAATAAGTGGACTCTTCCCAGTTCTGTTAAAAGCATTGGCTGTATTAGGAAATTGTACAGAGGCCCAGGAAAGAAAGAGTGACACTGAAAAAAATATATATATATGTATGTTTTTAGCCAGAGATTTATGGGAGAGTTGGAGATAGAGTGACTTTTTCAAGGTGCAAAATCTTTAATGAAAAGCGCTTTCTATTTTAACCTTTATCTACAGCCAGACCTCTATCTCAGATTTGTCTTATTGCTATCTTCAAGTATAAAGTGGCCTCACCTGACTTGCCCCGCTGCACACCTCTTTCCTGGTCAACCTCACCAATACCTTTCACTCAGAATTTGGTAGAAAGAATAATAGTAATCTCTCTCCCACTGCTACCTGATTAGAAGCATTTTGGGGGCCACTCTGCACAACCTGTCAGAGAAGGTGATGGCACCCCACTCCAGTACTCTTGCCTGGAAAATTCCATGGACGGAGGGGCCTGGTGGTCTGCAGTCCATGGGGTTACTAAGAGTCGGACATGACTGAGGGACTTTGCTTTCACTTTTCACTTTCATGCATTGGAGAAGGAAATGGCAACCCACTCCAGTGTTCTTGCCTGGAGAATCCCAGGGACAGGGGAGCCTGGTGGGCTGCCGTCTATGGGGTCGCACAGAGTCGGACACGACTGAAGCGACTTAGCAACAGCAGCAGCACAACCTGTGGGATCTTCGTTCCCCAACCAGGGTTGGAACCCGAGCCCTCAGCAGTGAAAGTACAGAGTTCCAGCTGCTTGACTGCCAGGGAATTCCCTAGATGCATTTTTAAACTCTTACAGAATTGTCTGATAAAAATTTGACTGCTAAAAACTGTGACTGGCAATTAGCATCTTTTCCCTTTTCTCTGTTCCTTTCCTTTATGATCACTGTAATAATCCCCAGTATTTGCATTCATGTTTCTAGAGAGGAGAGCAAGTGCGATTATGGTCATCTTCATCTTTAAGGGCAGATACATCATTGATGCTTCTGGATGGTGACTAATAGGATAACAAAGTCAGAGAGGACTATTTCAAGAGAAAGCAGAGGATGCTCCAATGGCAAATATTGATACATATCATGAATTTCAAGTCTCGACTTACTACTGTGGTCTGATTGACTAAACTTAGTTTGGGTTATGGCTTTTGAACCAATCATTTTAACACCTTCACTGAATATTTGTACCTTTTCCTTTCCTCAAAGCCAAATACTTGTCAGTGGAGATATATCCTTGGGTATAACGAGTTACTGTCCCTCTTCTTTTGGGGGAAAGGTGTCAGGCATGTAGGTATTGAGTTTATTCTCTCATTGTCTATAGCAAGAAAAATTTGTTAGAATTTAAACTACATTTGTTAAAAAGTACCAAGAAGTAATATACCAAAGAGTGGTTATCTCAGTGCCATGGGATCATGAAGAATATTTCTGTGTGTGTGTGTCTGTGATTTTCTGTATTTTCCAAAATTTTACAGATAACATACATGACTATTAGCATCTTTATATGAAATAGTATATTAATTAATATAACATTTATATGCTTTAATATTAAAGAAAAAATTAATTTAAAAATAAACACAACTGCCATTTTTGTTACCAAGATAAAAGTATATTTGTGTGCATGGGAAAAATAGATGCAAACATACTTTGATTTTTCTCAGTTGTGATGTTGCAAATATTGCAGCAATTTAATGTATAGAATGAATAAAGTGATCCCCTCCTTTTTTTCCCCACCCTTTAGCGGTAACTGCAGTCACCAGTTTGGTGGCTTCAGATGCCAGTGGCCCATCAGTGTGTTGCTTGGGTCCTTCTTTCTTCCTTTTTTCAAAAGTAGTCGCTGATCAAATATTTTTGTGTTTTAAGAAAGCTGTATGTTATGGACTCTCTTTGAATAGGGAAGACTCCTTCTGAAACAAAATAAATATCTTGTAACTTTTATAAATTTAGAAAGTTGGTTGTGGTTTAATATGCTAATTTTTCATCTAAAAATTATACTTGGAGTCAGTATCTTGGAAAAAGAAACCCATTTAGTGGCATTAGTATTTCCAATTGTTGACATTCGGTTCTCATCATGAAATTGCTGTCAAAATGGATTGAATTCTGTACACTTGGCAGTCTTGTCTAAAAGCAAAGCCCAAGACTGGAATAACAGGAATTTACAGGTCAAGACAGAAGGGCATTTGGCAGAGTTAGTCATAAGGAAGTCTGCATGGTATACTTTACCAAAAACAGCTCACATTGCATTAAGCACTGATGTTTTAGTCACTTTAAAGAATGAATAAACAGTAGTCCAACCAAGAAGAACTAGAAAAAAATCAAGGACTTTGGAAACACAGGCTTACCTATTAATTAAAAATCACTTATACTGTTTTGAAACAATCTGTTTTCATGTTGCTTTCTCATAGGATTATTTTCTCTATAATAAATAGCCAAGCTTGTCCATTTATTGGTTATATTTCATAGGATCAGAGAACTTTAAAGCTGGAAGGGTCTGTAGAACTTAGCCAGTTTAGCCCTTTCCATTTATAAAAGAGGGAACTGAGGCCTGAGTCGCGTGGTGAATTGGAGTGCCAGCCCTCGAATATTTAGATTCTTTCACCAATGGGCCAGGATTCTTAGTTCTTTCCACTGTCCCAGCTGCCAGTGTAAATATGTGCCTTGATTTTAAATTTTGTTTTTTAGGAATTGGAAGAGGTGCCTGAAGAAATGGATGCTAGGAGAAAACACTGGAAGGAGAAGAAGTTTGCTCCTCTTTTCAGTGCACAGGATATTCTAGACGAAGCTGCTCAGCTTGAATCTTCTTCTGAACAAATGACTTTAGATAAGACCAAGAGAATGGAAAGAATATTTAATTTGTCTAGTAGAAAGTTCCTAGAAGAAAATAAATTTAAAAAGAAAGAATTTATTTCCCAACTAAATGAAAATGAGCAAGAATCAAATTTAATAGAGAGAAAGATAAACATTTCAAAGACTGAGGCAGACACAAAGTCTGTCTCCTGTGAATCATCTAATTTGGACATTGCAACTGAAGAAAGCTTTAATAGCACAGAACCGCTTCTTACCTGGGGTACAAAGGAGTTATCAACTCCACCACAAAAAGACAAGAAAAAGAAATTCACTGAAGGAAAGTCTCCAAAACTTCGCCTGAATCTTTTGAGTGAAGAGCTGGAAGTGCTTGATATGAAATGCAGAAAAATTGAAGAGGAATTTGAAAGTGCAGAAAAAGAACTTTTGAACTCCAAAAAAGAAGTATCCACAAAACCCCTAAATTTTCAAGAAGCAGGGGTGGAAACTTCCAAGAAAGACTGGGAGCTTCAAGCTTTAAGAAATGACCTCTCTGAAAAAGCAACAAATGTTAAAAACTTAACTGAAGAGCTCCAGCAAGCCAAAGAGGTCATCCACAAGTTGAGCCTTGAGAACAAGGATTTAAAAGAAGCTGTTAGGAAGTTAAAGCGGCAGACTGAGGTTGGAAATGCATTCCTAAAAGAAGAAATGAAATTGTATTATGAATTAGAAATGGAAAAAATCCATGGGGAGCTCAGTGCCATCAAGAATGAACTGAGAACAGAGAAGTCCCTACAAGCAAGAAATAACAGAGCCCTGGAGTTGCTTAGGAAACACTTTGCTTCTGTAACACCGTCAGGTACCTCTGACAACTTTATGGGGGATTTTTTTTAAAACTTAAAAAAAATTAAAAAATCCTTTCATTGGGCAAATCATTGAGCCAAATCAGTGTTTCTTGTGCTTTCCTGTGTATGACTTAAAATGTGTGAGTCAGGATATACTTTTCATGTTTGGTGAATCAGGCTATCCATAAAGGCTATAGATGTTAACTTCAGAGCTTCTGCTTTCTTTTTCTAATGATTTATTGCCTAATTCCAAATAGAAATGAAGTTTCAGAAACCCCTTTATATATATATATATATACACACACACATATATATGTATATGTATATATATATATATATATTTTTTTTAAACTCAGAGACATATAGTGATTCACCAAATCATTGATAAATACAAATTAACAGACATTTGTGATCTTGTGAGCAATATTTCCTTGGCACATGAATATTCTTTTCTGTTCGTTGATATTAACAATAAAAATTTCATTTATGGATATAACTTGTGTATGGGTCTTAAAGACTCAACAGGATACTGAAAATGTATCTGCTTTCCCTGAGATCTATCCTTAATTAGGAATAGATAAACATCTTCCCCAAATGCAGGCTTTTCCTCCTTCCTGCTGTTTTCCCCATGCTTTGTCACTTGACCTGGCCATGGTTCCTGTAGACTGGAAGACAACTTAGAGACATGGCTGTGACCTTGGCTAGAGCCCTGATTTTGACAGCCTTGGCTTTTGCCTTTTCTCATGTTGACCAGCAAGGGGCGATGTTGACACAGTTCTTCCAAAATTCTACCGGGAAAATTTGTAAGCTTCCTGTCCAGTTTACTTCACCAGCTGGCTGAGATGGAGTGAAAGGTGTTGGATGTCAACTAGGTAAGCTTTTACTGAGCTGGCTTGATTTATACAGGAATCCAGCTGTGTAAAGAGCCCAGACGATGACAGTTTCTTTTTTACTTAAAAAGAATAAAAATGTACTGCCTCAGGCCTTTGGTGGAGACTATGTGGAGACTGGTGGCCAGTCGATTATTGCACTTGTTTGTATCAATCAAGATTTTTTTTTGTAATTGGAGCTCTATTTGCATGGTATTTTTAAGTCCAGTGAGCCAAATGTAATTACAGCCTGTGATGGTGAGATACAGTTGTAAGGGTTCAAGTATTTTCCCTCACGGGAAATCCCCAGACTGGGAGTCTAGACATTTTGAGTTCTAGGACCTGCTTTGTTGTTACTAACTAGATAATTAACCTTCTAGACCTAAAAGTCCTCATCTATAAAATGCAGAAGTAGATCTATCATCCAGATTCTGTTCAGTTCTAACATTCTGATTTCATCACAGTGATTTTAATCACAAGTGTAGCTACCTACGAGAAAGTAAAACATGGCTTTGAAAGTGTTCAGCTCTTAATACTTCAGGGGACCTACTTTACAGAGCTTCTCCTTTCAAAGGAAATGCACAAAGGCTCTTTTTTATAGTTTGAACATCTCCAAATACCATGTCAATAATAAATCAGGAGAGGGAGTAAATGAGGTTATTTCTTCTCCTTTCTCTTGATTCCTTTTTACTCATTAAGGTCAGGGAAGGCACTTGAATAGAGAGAAACTAGGTTGACCTGGAGTTGAGCAGAACTTGCCTAGCCTGGGAAGATTGGACTAAATTGGAAGATAATCATCTTTGGAACTTTCTGACTTCATCCTGATAACTTTACCCAGGAGCTGGCAGCCTGCTCAAAGAGGAAGCTGACTTTCAGGCTTTTAATGGTCACTGCTTCCAACCCAGGGTCTTTCCTTCCCCCACAAAGACCCTCAGCCCCTGACTGCTGGTGTGTACATAAGCTTACATGTTTAAAATATTTCACAAATTATATTAAGCTATTACACTCCATCCTCTTAGTACATTTCAATTTTTAAAGAGTTTTTACTCCAGAATTTCTATCAACCAACCACACATCGATAGTCTTTGGTGACAACTTGGTTTATCTTGTGTATGTGTGTGTGTGTTTATGAGTGCTTGGGGAGTGAGGAAGGAGTGTGGTTTTGGGAGGTGCAGAAAAGATAAGTGCATCACTTAGCCCAGCTCTTGGGTGGGTGGGGGCGCTTTGTATTTCTAGGATGGAACTGAAATAGTCCTGACGAGACAGCCTGGGATGCTGAGTCCCAGCATGCTTCACCCTGTGGAAAGGCTCTTTAGAAAGCCTAGATCCAGAAACAATACAGGGAGAACAATATAAAATCACCAAGTCCAAAGGGCCAAGGAGAGCCAACAGTTTGGAGCTGAGAAAGGACCACATCTTTTGATGCTTTAATTTTTCAAAGCAAGGCTGCAGCAAGCTGAGAGAAAGCTGAGAAGTTGCTATTCATCTTCATGGGCAGATGGGAACAGCAGTGGATTGAATTGGCTTACAGAACCAGAGTCAAGGCTGACGCAAATACTCTGTCCCATTGTCTCTGTAATCACACTCACTTGTATGTTTGTGGGCATTAGGTGGCCCCCAATTTAGGTAAGAACATATTGTCACTGTACCTTCTAGTCCATTGAATGAGCAATGTGGCAGTGTTTCTTAACAGGAATGACATGTCAAGCCACTTATCCCTTCAATCTGTTGGGTAAAATGTTTAAAATCAGCAATACAATTGCACACCATCCCTATCAACTCCCAATTCCATAATTATTCAAAAACAAGGGCTCTAGGAATAGCTGCTCCACCTTGAGTTTACAACCCAGTTCTAGAAACATTTGCTGAGCAGTTATTACCATAGTTAATCACTTCTAAAACATATGTATACTAAGTGCTAAGTCGCTTCAGGCATGTATGACTCTTTGCGACCCCTCCGACTGCACCCCAGCAGGTTCCTCTGTCCGTGGGATTCTCCAGGAAAGAATACTGGAGTGGGTTGCCATTTCCTTCTCCAGGGGATCTTCCCAACCCAGGGATCAAACCTGCATCTCTTTTGTCTCCTGCATTGGCAGGCGGCTTCTTTACCACTAGCACCACCTGGGAAGCCCCAAATAAATAAATAATTAAATAAATAAACATCCCTGAATTTGGGACACATCTTTAAATTAATGGCATGTCATAGTATAATTGTCTGTGTTTGGTTTTTTAAATCTCTCTTAGTAGTTCATAAAATAATGGTGTATCTTACAATCAGTGGGGTTTTAGATTTGATGAAATGTGGTATGAGCTAGGCCAGGGATATGGGGATAAAAGGATTTAAGAGTAAGACAGGTCTCTGACCTCAGGGACCTTACTTGTGCAACTAACTAAAACAATGTGGCAAGGGCTCTACTGGCAGTGCTAATACTAGTGCTGTGGAGCCCAGAGGAGGATCAATTAATTCTGCCTGTGGGGCTGGGAAGGACTTCATAAAGGAGGTGACATTTGAGCTGGGCCTTGAAGGATAAGAAGGATTTTTCCAGGCAAAGCATGGGGGCAGGGGCGGGGGCATTTCTGGAATGTGAATGTGGAAAGTCTATTTGGCTTCAAAGAAAACTCTTTAACAGCAATGAATTAGAGCACTGCCATGTTACATTCTACTGACTACGTTTTAAAGTTGCATGCGAGGTTCTACTCTGAAAACTGCCTGGATTTCAGCTTTTTGCAGATAAACTAGGGAATGAAGTTCTCATGACATAAACACGAGATTCCAGATAACAAATTGCAGGAAAAATTTTTTTTACTGGTGCCACTATACCTGTGGCTGCCATCATTTTTGTTTTGGAAACAAAAGATCTAAAAGATTTTCTTCATAGTATCCAGCTAAGTCCACTGTGAGTGGTCCGGTTTCAAAGAGATATATGAAACAGAAATACCACAGTGGCTCCCGTCTTCAAGAAGCAGTGTAACACAGAGATGAAGTGCCCAAACTTTGGTTATCTAGTTACTAGCCCTGTGACTGCTCAAGTTGTGTGATTCCCTGTAGCTCAATTTTCTCACTTTGCGGGATGGGGTTAATAAATAGTGTTGTCAGAATGGATAAGATGAGATCACATATAGTCAGTAAATGTCACCATCTTTATTATTATTATTATCATATAACTGACAAGGGGAAGTTGATCAAGTCCATCTGTCTCCTCCCAGCTATTATTTTCATTAAGCTTTTTACACTTATTGACCCTCAAATCGTGTTCTCTGGAGAATTAGGATAAACTCATTCATAAGATGTGTATCAATGATGTGTGTGATATATTTGGGAAGATGGAACAAATTGCAGGGGGGAGGGGGATATTTTGATTTTATTAGTGTATGAAGTCTTAAGCCAAAGTAGTGAATTTGTCATGATGGACTTTGAGGCCTCAAGACAGATCCTATAAAGGGAATTTTCTTGGGTCAGAGCTCACCCAGCCCCCCTTCCAATCAGGTCAGAGTAAGGCTAGCCCCTGGCCTTGGCAGGCACAATACCAGAAGGAGGAAGAAAGCCCCGCTCTAGTGCTCCAGTGGGAAAAAACTCATCTAGGAAGAGGGAATGGAGACAAGAGAGGCTATTATAGTATTTTCCATTTCCCCTTGGCACAGGGAGCCATGCAGCTGGGGACCCACTACTACAGCTGCTTGGATAAGAATAAGTCATTGTCTTGTTTTCTGTACTCTTAAGACACTGAAGCTGTAGTTTCCCATGTATTGTAGGTGTGCCCTTCTTTCCATACTGAGTATCAAGGTGGTGTCCCCCCTGTTGAGTGGCCAGAGCTACTGTTCACACAGCCTCCTTCTCCCTCGCTTTCTCTCTCTCCCTCTCATTCTCATTCTCTTCCTCACCATTGATAACACCCAACTTTTGATGATTGCAACATTTCAGTGGGCTCAAGTTGCATTTCCCAGGAGACTCAGTTTATACCTGGTTCTCTGAGGATGTGTTCTGGGGTACCCTTGAAGAATTTCTTTGGCCTTTCAGCCCATGCCTGCTAACTCCACAATAGGTGTTGTCATGTGTATTCCAGACCATGATAGAAGATATAACCTGAGAGATTCTTTTTTATGTCAGTAATACTATAGCCTGCACTTGGACTGTTGGTTGGAGACTAGTTTATTTTGTGTCAAATACTTCCATGTACCTTGTCTTCTGTAATCTGCACAAAAGTCCTTGATCATCAGATGAGGAAACCAAGGCTCAAAGATATTAAATGACTTTTTCAATATCACACAGTAAGTAGTGGATCTGGAATTCAAACCCAGCTTGGCCAACTCCACATGTGATGTTTGTTCCATTATATCAGGTCACTTTTTGTACAAAAATTAATGAGCCAAAGGTTCAATCACCATAGAGGTTATTTAACTTTCTCAAGGATAAACTGGTTTATTGCCACAATCTGGACTCAAATTGAGTCAACCATCTCTTAAATGGCAAGGCTGAGTAGTGAAGATGCATCTGATTATTGAAAAGACCATAAAGGATACATCTTCTGATGGTGGGTTATTAGGTCTACATGAAGGACACAGCACACAGTAACATGAACAGTTGAAATATGAAGACCAATGAACAGTTCTCTAAAACAAGTTCCAGCACTAATAGAACCAAATTAATAAACAACAAGGAGTCTTTCTATGCTCATCATAGCTTTGGGGTTTGAGTTTTTTCTTTATAATTAAAAATTACTAATCATATTTCACCCAATTTTTTTCTCTGTATCTTTGCTTCCTAAAATGTTTTCATTGAAAGATGGCTACTATTTAAGAAAAAAAAATGCTCTAAGCCCCCCTTACCACGTGTTACCAAGTGTTAAGTATGCTTGATAATTTATATGCTGCTAAGTTGCTAAGTCACTTCAGTCGTGTCCAACTCTGTGTGACCCCATAGACAGCAGCCCACCAGGCTACCCCGTCCCTGGGATTCTCCAGGCAAGAACACCGGAGTGGGTTGCCATTTCCTTCTCCAATGCACGAAAGTGAAAAGTGAAAGTGAAGTCACTCAGTCGTGTCCGACTCTTGGCGACCCCATGGACTGCAGCCTACCAGGATCCTCCATCCATGGGATTTTCCAGGCAAGAGTACTGGAGTGGGGTGCCATTGCCATACTTCACTCTTATTCTTTCCTTGATGCTCTGGTAAATTTCTGAAAGTTCCAACAAAGGAATCATATTGTGTTCATTCATAACAGTTCTCAGAAAAACTATTTCAGTATCTCTTTATTAAAATATCTTCAATCACAGACAAAATGTTTCCTTTAGATTTACAAATTTATTCAAGATTTTATAAAACAACATATCCCCTTCATATAATGAGGTAGAAGAAAATCTGGAGAGCTGCTCTTGACATTCATGAATGTGGGTTATGTCAGCAGTGAACCTGGAGGGCATTTCTGGTTATAAGGTAATCAGCCTTTTAAAATGCATAATATATTTTATGTGGTTTTAATGAGTACAAAAAATACCTTTACATGTAGCATAAGGACTTTTCTCCCATAAAACATGAGTTATCTGAAATCTTTTCCTTTGGGTATATATTAAGGTATGTTTATAAACAGAGCTGAGATTGAAGGGCTCCAGCTCATATGTTTGTGCCAAGGCAGGGCAGTGTACTTGAAAAGCAGGAGATGTGGAGTTTGCCTTGTTGGGTCACTGATAGAAGATGGAGTTTAGGGTCCCAGAAATTTATGAGGGATTGACACCTGTGAAGGAAAAGAGGAGGAAGCAACATTGAGCAGAGAGGGAATTGCCATGTGAACAGCAAAGTCTTGACAACCGGGCAGGAGCTCTGGAGTTTTATCCATCAAAGTGACCCCCATTGGGTGGAAATGGCTGGGCCATTTGCCTCACCAAATGCCGGTGGTCTCTGGAAGGTGGAGTGGCTCTCTGAGGATAAAGCTGTTCCTCAAAGAGCTCACAGCTAGAGATGTCTGCAGCCCTCACTCCCCCCTGTCGGGTAGAGTCCGTCCTTAAGGAGATTTGGGAGGTGCATCTTTGCATCCACCACCCTGTCCTCCAAGCTCTTTCTGGCCTCCTTCAGGCCTCTCTTCCAGAGGGTAAACTTAGAAGAGTTATGTTCGTGGGACTGACAACAACCCCCACCTCTGCAGCTGCTCTTGGGGCTGCAATTATCACTCAGCATCTCCTTCTTCAACTTCTTAGGCTTCCCAGGGAGCTCACTGGTAAATAACCCACCTGCCAATGCAGGAGATGTGGGTTCAGTCACTGGTCAGGTAGAGCCCCTGGAGAAGGAAATGGCAACCCACTCCAGTATTCTTGCCTGGAGAATCCCATGGACAGAGGAGCCTGGCGGGCTACAGTCAGCGGGGTCGCGAAGAGTCAGACACAACAGCATGCACGCACACAGGATCTCCTTCCTTCACTGGTCTAGGTCATGCTCCCCCGGTGCTACCGCCCTCTGGTGGCCTCTGTGCCTTACTGGCGGGCCTGACCCAGACCATCTTCGAAGGGAGGGAGCCGCTGGTCATTATGCCCTTCTCAGGCTGGGGCCGCTGTATCGGTTCACCTCCTGTCATCATTGGGCAAAAGAGAACTCACAGAGGCCCAAGTGGCCACACTGTTCCACATGAGCTTCTTCCGGGCTCTCTTGTTTAACAGCAGCCCTGCTCCTGACAATCAGAGTCCATTACCCCTTCTGTGTCACTGACCTCTCTTCTGGCCTGCTGGACACTGGACACAAGGGCCCTAAAAGGCTTAGGCAGCAGCTGCAGCTTAGAATTCAACGAGATTCTTGGGAATTCCCTGGTGGTCCAGTGGTTAGGACATGGTGCTCTCACTTCCGGGGCCCTGGTTCGATCCCTGGTCAGGGAACTAAGATCCCACAAGCTGCACAGTGCAACCAAAAGGAAAGGAAACAAACTCAATGGGATTCTAGTTGTGTCCCCAGAGAAGGGATGCCTCCTTTGGAAACCAGGTCCTCAAGTCCTGTAGAGTTAGACAGTTAGTGCAAAGTTCCTGCATTAGGCAGGATTCAAACAGAGAAGTAGAACCATTAAGAGATTTTATTTTGATATCTATATCTTCTACATTTCTTTATCACCTATCTATCTGTCTACCTATCTATCATCTATGGATAGAGACATCAGAGATAGTGTGACACGATGTTATATGGCATCCCATAATAAGTCCTGAAAGTGAAGTTGTTCAGTCGTGTTCGACTCTTTGCGACCCCATGGACTGCAATCTACCAGGCCCCTCGGTCCATGGAATTTTCCAGGCAAGAGTACTGGTGTGGGTTGTCATTTCCTTCTCCAGGGGATCTTCCCAACCCAGGGATCGAACTCGGGTCTCCCACACTGCAGGCAGACTCTTTACCATCTGAGCCACCAGGGAAGGCTTGAGACATTACTTTGCCAACAAAGGTCCGTCTAGTCAAGGCTATGGCTTTTCCAGTGGTCATGTATGGATGCGAGAGTTGGACTATGAAGAAAGCTGAGCACCAAAGAGTTGATGCTTTTGAACTGTGGTGCTGGAGAAGATTCGAGAGTCCCTCGGACTGCAAAGAGATCAAACCAGTCCATTCTAAAGGAGATCAGCCCTGGGTGTTCTTTGGAAGGAATGATGGTAAAGCTGAAACTCCAGTACTTTGGCCACCTGATGCGAAGAGTTGACTCATTGGAAAAGACTCTGATGCTGGGAGGGATTGGGACCAGGAGGAGAAGGGGATGACAGAGGATGAGATGTCTGGATGGCATCACTGACTCGATGGACATGAGTGTGAACCCCGGGAGTTGGTGATGGATAGGGAGGCCTGGCGTGCTGCGATTCATGGGGTCGCAGAGAGTCGGACACGACTGAGCGACTGAACTGAACTGAATAAGTCCTAAGAAAGAAGTTGCTGGCTGAGGACCTGCAGGCAGGAGAGTGAAGCCCATACTTGAAATCTGTGTCTATTTCTAAGAGAATGACCCGTTGGTCCTTTCAAGATGGAAAGGAAATAATGTTGTGAGCTTGCTACCAGGTGGCCAGTTGGCCTCAAGGAATAGTGCCATCTTGAGGGCTTTGTGTTGGTCTCTGTATGTGGCACGTTGAACATTCTGCAGTAGCATTAGCGAGATCAGCCTTCATAAGCAGGAGTCCATGCTCTTGGAGCCATGTGTAGCTTCTGTGTCTGCCACTGTGGGCACTGTATTCATGTGCCCATCTTGCCATCACTGGGGTGACCAGTTACAAAGACTGGCTGATGTCGGCTACCCAGGTCGTTTTGTTTACTTGGTTATTCAGTGCCTCCTCTGAGCAGTATGCTCTCTGGTGGATGTTAATATGTGATGCAAAGATCTTCACGTGTTGAGCCAATTCTCACATGTCCGTTCACATGCTTCTGTCTCAGATCTTGTTCCTCATCTACCAGGCTTTTTCCTTCCAAACCCCTAACCAGCTATTCAGAACCTTCACCACTGACCATCAGTGTATAAATATTTTAACCTAGAGCTACTTCTCTTTCCACCCGAAGTGGGTGATTAAGTATATCACCCAAATCACTGCCCATTGGCAGAACTTTCATGCGACACTCTCTTTCAAGTCCCCCATCCCCCGAAGGAGGCTAATACAGCTACCATCCGTTTTTCACTTCTGCCCACATACTGATCCAACCCATCTGTAAACCAGGCTTTTCCCTCCTCCTCCAGTTCATCTGATGAGGGTCCCCACAGAGCTGTTGGCATGAACTGAGGGAGGTGCTCTGTACAGCAGTGGTGCATGCCATGGGCATCGGAGCTACCTGAGCTGGCAACTTGCTTATGCCCTTTAGTACTGCTCATGATCACCCTTGGATACCTCCCTTTCATCTTGTAATGAATTGTTGCTGGGTCTGCCTGACCTTATGATTTAATGGACCTGATAAGACCCAGTTTATGATAGATAATTCTAGTTGCATGGTTATTTCGTGTCCCGTGGTCAAGTGTTTCATCTTCTCCAGGGCCCAGCAGCATACCAGGAGCTGTTTTTCTAAAGGCATGTGACTCTCTTCTGCAGATGGCATGGCCTTGTTCCAGAACCCTGTGGGCCTGCATTGTGATTCTCCCATGGGGGTTTGCCATGGATTCCATACTATGTCTTTCCCACCGCTGATACCTCTAATTCCATGTGATCTGCCAAGATCGCATGGCAGAGCAGCATGCATGGCAGCCTGGACCTGCTGCAGAGCCCTTCACTGCTCTGGGCCCCAGTCATTGCTGGTGTGTGTTGCCTTGTCCCTTGGGATGGAGTAGAATCTCTGGATGTGAGATACACTACCTCTACAACCCAAGAAGACCCATCAGAGGTCATGATTCCTTCTCTTGTGGCAAGAGGTACAAGTGTAAGAAGTTGTCTTTTGCTTTGAAAGGGATGCCCCAGCAAATTCCTGGATACTGGACCTCTAAATATTTTATGGATCTGGTAAACCTCTGAATCTTTGTAGGGTTTATCTGCCATGCTCAGGAGTACATGCATCTTACCAAGAAGTGGAACAATAGCTCCCTCTTACTCTTCTAGTCTGATCAACGAAATATTGTCAATGTAGTAGGCTAGTGAGATGTTCTGCAGGATTCCCAGAAGGTTCTGATCTCTTCAGACTAAATTATGACAGAGGATAGCAGAGCTAATATAGCCCTGGGACAAAGCTTTAAGCGTGGGACTTCCCTGGTAGTGCAGTGGATAGGCATCTACCTGCCAGTGCATGGGACACAGGCTCGATCCCTGGTCCAGGAGGATTCCACATGCCGTGGAGCAACTAAGCCCGTGTGCCACAACTACTGAGCCCACGTTCTAGGGCCCACAAGCTGCAACCACTAAAGCCCACGTGCCTAGAGCCTGTGCTCTACAACAAGAGAAGCCACCACAATGAGAAGCCCACTCACTGCAATAAAGAGCAGCCCCCACTCACTGCAACTAGAGAAAGGCCTTGCAAAGAAATGAATATCTGCCAGAACCCCCTCAAAAAACCCCCAACAACTGTAAATGTGTATGCTATTTTCTATTCCATTTGAATGCTAATTCTTTTTGATTTTCCTTTCTGATTGGAACAGAAAATAAAGTATTTGCCAAATCAGTGGCCATAAGGATGTATTTAAGGTTATCACATCTATCACAGCTGATGTGATTGGAGCTACTACTTAGTTGAACTTGTGGTGGTCTACAGTCCTATCCCAGCTAATGTCTGCAGGCACAAGACTGGAAAATTAAATAGAAATATGATGAGAATCACCACCCTGCAATCCTTTAGAACCTTAAGGGTGGTATTAATCTCTATAAGCCCCTTCTGCAAGGTGAGAATTTACTGTCACAGCCAAGCAGGGTGGTGTGCTGCTGGTGGTTCAGTATCAGAGGTTTCCACTTGCCTTCCCCACTGTGATACCTCTTATTTCACTGGCCAAGGACACAAAGTGGTAGTTGTGCCAACTACCTAATTGTACCCTGGGAGACTGGAGTGATGACCATGGAGTTCTTGCACCCACGGACCTTCCATGAACTGGATCTTGCCCAGGACTCTACGTATGACCTGGGCCTCATATGTTCCCACTTTCACTGGAGGCTATGATGATATTTTGAGTATCCGGGTATCTATGTCAACTCAGACCCTATGTCCTATAGTCCTCAAAATATTGAAGTGTACTCTTTCTCCAGTACACAGTTACCCAAATAAATGACCAGAGGTCCCTTTGCAGAAGGGGAATCACTATAGTGGATACTTGCTGTGATATTGCAGGGCCCTTTCTCTGAGGGATTCAGCCAGGTCTTCTATCAGTGAGTCGAAAACTGAATTGGGTCTGGAAACTGGACAGGGGATCATAATTTTTTTTTTAAACAACAGGCCTTGGTCTCCCAGACTGTTTCTGTTATCACAAATGGAGTAGTAATAGTGCCTGTAAATTTTCCCCTAGGGATGCTATGTTCTGTTCACCATCTCCATAACTCTGTGGGTTGGACCCCTTGGCTGCCAGTGTGAACTTGGTTATATTACAATAACTGCAAACTCCTGGCATATGGTGATTAAGCACCACAACCTGGCTTCTGTTGTCATGAGTTTTTTCATCTATAATGCTATCAGTAACCTAAGTTTATGACAGATTTTTCTCAGACCTGGATGGCAAAGGAGGCCACCACTGAACTCTTGAGTGATGTTGCCGTCCGTCTCACCTGAGCATTCCTGACAGCTTTGTTAAATAGTGTGCTCTCTGGCTCTTCCATGGAAGACAAACTTTTCTGCTGGTTCTTGTGGTTGGACGTGGGGATGTCCATTCCAGCATGCCCACTTCCTTGAGCCTTATAATCCCATTCTCAACTATTTGCCACCACAGTAATTGACATTTCAAATTCATACAGCATAGGCTATCACATTTTCCTTCTAGGAGCCATCCTAATAGAAAATTTACACCACTTCCTGGGGTCCATAACAAGGTGTTATACCTGTATTTCAGGAAAGTACTCAATAAACTCAGTTACATCTCTCTGAGTTTATCCACCCCCACATCAATCAACCTATCTCAAAATCCAAACTTATGTATATTCTCCCTTCTCCTGATGACACACACCAGCTACCTCTTGCAGCTTCTTTGGAGTATAGTCCTTTTCCTCTGTTATCAAACCCAGTGCATCTGGGTTATGTTTAGACTTATCCTGTATTCACAGCACCATTTGTTGCAGAGACTAGTCTTTGCCCACTGTGTGCTCTTGACACCCTGGTCAAAGATGACTTGGCTGTATATGTATGAGTTTATTTCTGGGTTCTCTATCCTGTTCCATTGATCTATGTATCATTTTTATGCCAATACCATACTATTTTGATTACTATAGCTTTGTTATATAGTATGAAATCAGAACACATGATGCCTCCAGGCTTGCCCTTTCTCAAGATTGCTTTGGCTATTGGGGGTCTTTTATGTTTTCATATGAATTTTAGGATTGTTTTTTCTCTACTTCTGTGGGACTCTGGAGCAATCAATGATGACCTAAGTGCTCTGTTATCAAGCCAAAATAGCTACACCTTTATAATCCTACCTCTCTTAGTGAACAGATGCAGGCTGTCTCAGAAAAGGTGCGATCTGGCTGTGAGGTAACTCTCTATAGCTGTGGAAGGAGCTGACAGCTGGAGGCTGTTTGCTGACTGAACTCCCTACAGCTAGGCAGCATTTCCTTCCTCGAGGTGGACTTCTTTGTGTCTATCACAGAGAAGACGAGGAGGATCTGAGTCCTGACTCACTGTGTGACACCAGACAAAGTTCTACGTTGCTGATTCTTTATGGAAATACCTCCCTCGTGGGGTTGTTATGGGAAGATTAAAGAAAGCAATACACATATGATATAACTTTGTAAACTCTAAGGTGTATTATAAATCTCCACATGCAAAAAAAGTCCACATTAACTGGAATTCATAGAGTTTTTTCCCTTTCTCTGAACTACTTCCACTTCTTTCAGTTTCCTAAATTAAGGTGATGCACTGAATAAAGTCTTATCCAGCATTTTTCCTGTATTGGGGTATTTAATATCCTTTCATGTGAAGATCCATGTTTGACTTAATATGGATAATGCCTAATACAGAGCTTTGTTTGTTGTTTAGTCACTAAGTCATGTCCAACTCTTTTGGACTATAGCCCACCATACTCTCTGTCCATGGGATTTTCCATGCAATAATGCTGGAGTGAGTTGCCACTTCCTTCTTGAAGGGATCTTCCTGACCCAGGGATCAAAAGTCTCCTGCACTGCAGGCATATTCTTTAATTCTGAGCCACCTCAGTAACTGAACACAGAGCTTGGCACTCAATAAATATTTGCTCAATTAGTGAGTGAATGCGAAAAGTTGTGCCCACTTTTAGAGAAGACAGAAAATGTAATCAGAAATGAATAATTATCTGGACAATTAGATTAAATAATAAACCCATATTTTATTTTCATGATATAGCTACATTAGTAGACCAACAGGTTGTGAAATCCTTTAGTTTGAATATGTCATTACCAATGGGCTGAGAATTTCCCATCAGATGGGTCCTGCATGGTCTGAGACAATAGTCATTGGCTTCCTTGTAACAGGCACAAATTGTTAGCAGTATTTACCTGGTGGCTTTATAATCATGTTCATGCAAGTAAGCTCTTGTTTAGATAGACAATGCTTCTTTCTGTCATATGAGGATCCTATGTGATCATGTACATAAGAAGCTTTGTAAATGACTGTGTACATGCTTTCATTTCCATTAATATTATTTTCTGACCAATCAGTCCCTCCCTGAAAGATAATTTCAAGCCACTGTCAAGAAGTCCTTTCTGGACTTCTGTGGTGGTACAGTGCATAGGAGTCAGCCTGCCAATGCAGGGAAGATGGGTTTGAGCCCTGGTGTGGGAGGATTCCATGTGCAGTGGAGTGGCTGGGCCCATGCACCACAACTACTGAGCCCACAATCGATAGCCTGTGGGCCACAACTCCTGAGCCCAAGTGCCGTAATTAGTGAAGCCTGTGTGCCTAGAGCCTGTGCTCTGCAATAGGAGAGGTCACAACAATGAGAAGCTGCACACCGCAACAAATAGTAGCCTCTGCTCGCCGCAAGTAGAGAAAACTTGCCCATAACAACAAGACCCAGCATAACCATAAATAAATAAAATAATTTTTTAAAGTCCTTTCCTTGAGGCCTTGCCCAAAAGTGTCACTTTCTCACTGAAGGCTGGACTTTAAGTAATTTCCTCTTTCTTTCCTATTAAAACATGAGCTCCTTGATTATCACAGTACAGATATTCAATAATATTTGTTGAATGACTAAGTGACTGAATGAAATATTTTTAAAAGGCAATTTAAAAAAGATGTTTATTGCTAAATAGAAGGCCTCATTTGTTCCCATTCTATTAAATGTTCTGGTTCCAAGAGAACAACTGAACTACTTTTTTTCACTCTAGGCTTTCCCCAAGTTTCATAGAACTTTACACAGGAACTTTTTCATTTTTATGTATGATTTCAGTTTTATTTATGCTACGATATATATATATATATGAAAAGAGAAATACACACATATAGGGAGAGAGTCAACCTATGTTACAGTCAATATATTTGTAACTTTTTCTGCTTAAAATTTTCTAATTAAATTTTCTATATAAAGTCATTGCCAATTAATATGGCAATGATTACATAGAGCTTAAATAACCAAAATACATTTAGAAAGCTATAGTCTTGCAACCCCTCCCTCTCCAAAACTGAATAATTAACAATGTCATAACTTGTATGTATATGTAGTATTTGAAAAACAACATCTCAAATCAAGTATAAAAGTATCCATACCACCTACTTTGAATCACAATATTCCCATTAGTTTGTACAGTGTTTATACATAGATTATAATAGCTTCTGAAATACTAGTTGTTTATTGTTACCTTTGCTGAACAGTGTGACATTATAGAAATTGTTTTGGTTTTATTATGGAAAATTTCAAACATACAGAAAAGTAGGCAAGAATATAATGAACCCCCACAGATACATCACTCAGCTTCAATAATTACTAGCACATAGCCCAACTTGTGTCAAATATATTTCCTCCATTCTTCCTCACCCAACTCCTATAGGACAATTTTAAAGCAAATCCTAGACAGCATATCATTTCACCAATAAATGCTTCAGTTTCTAAAAACTATTTTGAAAGAAATATTTGTCATGTCGTGTTTGTTTAGTGGTATCTATAACAACATTAATCTCCTTGAGGAAAATGTAAAATCAAATATTCTCAACAAGGCAGTATTGGTATTTAATCCTGTATTCTTTCTTTACCTTTGGCTACACTGGGTCTTCATTGCTGCAGGCAGGCTTTCTCTACTTGTAGCTCGTGGGCTTCTCATTGCAGTGACTCCTCGTTGCAGAGCACAGGCTCTAGGCGCACGGGCTTCAGTACTTGTGGCATATGGGCTTAGTTGCCTCATAACACGTGAGATCTTCCCAGACTAGGGATAGAACCAGTGTCCTTTGCATTGCTAGACAGATCTTCACCACTGGACCACCAGGGAAGCCCTAATTCTACATTTTTCAAAAGCAGCTTAAAGGACTTCTCTGGCAGTCTAGCAGGGGGCAGGGGTTCGATCCATGGTTGGTGATCTAAGATCCTATATGCCGTGTAGAGTAGCCCCCTCACCAAAAAAAAAGGCAGCTTAAATTAAAACAACACATATATTTATTATCTCACAGTTCCAGGAATCCAGGCTTGGGTTAGCTAAGTCCTTTGCCTCAAGGTCTCTCACAAGGCGCAATCAAAGTGTTGACTGGTGCTGGGGCCTCTTCTGAGACTCAACTGGGGAAGGACCCATTTCTAAAATCTCACAGTTTGCTGTCAGGGTTTGTTTATTTGTGGTCTCTGTTGGACTGAGGGACTCAGTTCCTGGCTGTCTGCTGGCCAGACACTCACCTCATTTTCTTGTCACCTAGGCTTCCCTCATATGGCTGCCTGCTTCACCAAAGTGCTCAGACAGCAACAGTCTGCTTAGCAAGACAGAGGTTACCATTTTATGTAACATAATCATGGAAGTGACACCCACAGCCCCTGCCACATTCTACTGGTTAAAAGCAAGTTTCAGACCACATTTGAAGGGAGACAATTACACAAGGTGTGAATGCCAGGAGATGGGGGTCATTGGGAGCATCTGAAAGCCAGCATGTCACACCTCAGACCTAGAGTGACAGATAAAATCAAGGTTCAAAACAACCTTCAGAGTGGGGTCCAATCACTCAGGAGCAGGGCTCTATTAAGATTGACTGTGGCCAAGAGGTGAACTGGGTACAACAAAAGGCCTCTTAGACAACCTCCACTAATCTGACTAGCTGAACTCACAGATACTTGCCAGTCTCTGTGGCTGTGCTCACTAATGCCTGAGTTGACTGCCTACAGGAGTCACCTGCCTGTGGAAGGCTTCCCACTGGTCAGCCCTGAGCACTCCCATCTCATCCACTGGGGTGGTATACCTTCCACAAGTCAGTTCAGTCTGTCCCTCTTTTGGACCATTCAGGCTGCTATAACAAACTATCACAGACTGGGTGACTTATAAACAATGAATTTTTCCTCACATTTCCGGAAGTTGGAAGTCCAATGTGAATGAGCCAGAACAGGCTCATTCTATTGAGGGCCCTTTTCTAGGTTGCAGACTGCTAGCCTGCCGTCTATGGGGTCACGCAGAGTTGGGCATGACTGATGTGACTTAGCAGCAGCAGCAGCTTCTCACTGTATCCTCACATGGTGAAAGGGGTGAGTGAGCTCTCTTGGAGCTCCTTGTGAGTGAAAGTCGCTCAGTTGTGTTCAACTCTTTGCGACCTGACCCCATGGACTATACAGTCCATGGAATTCTCTAGGCCAGAATACTGGATTGAGAGCTCCTTGTATAAGAGCACTAATTTCATTCAAGAGGGTTCCAACCTCATGACATAGTCACCTCCTAATATCATCACCTTAGGGGTAAGAATGTCCATATATGAATTTTGGAGGGACACATTCAGACCAAAGCAGTCCCCTAACCCCTAATAACACTAGTTATTGTCATTATAACTAAATATTACATATATTGAATAGATATGGCTGTAAAAACATTTTATAAAAGCTAAGTTTAATGATTATAGAAACTGTTAAAGGACTCAAATAGGTAAAATATCATTGTCAGTTTAGCTGTGGTTGAGATATCAGCAAAGATGGGAAAACATATGAAAATCTAGAAATATTCTGCTCTCAGATTTCACTACTCATATCTCTAAGCCCTTTATTTGTTTTGAATAAACAGACACTGGAAATCAGATGCTGCATAAATGTGCTATTTAAACAAGAAGGATAAGGAGAAAAACCCATCAGCATATTCATGTTCGGGGGAAAAAATACATTGGCCTTAAATCAATAGATTGGTGAGCAAGTGTACAGGTTTTAAGATAGGATAAAATGTTCATGTATCTTTTTTCCTTTTTTTGGAATGATTTTGTAGTTAGCATATATTGATCTCTATCAGAACTGGCTGTTGACAGTCTCCTCATGTATTCCATGGGCATCCCAGGGGAGAGCTGGCTTCCCACCCACCTTCTGCTGTGCTCTTCTCCCAAGTGGTACTATGCTTGCTTGGGCCTCTGACTTCCATTTCCCAGCACCAAGTGGTTGGTGTTCCCTGCCATATAGGTGATTTCATTCACCCATAGGTATGGGTGGCTGGAGATCCGGCTGACTGCCATGCAGATCAAGAATCTTGCTTCTCTCAGCTCATGATGTTTCTCTAGGCCTGTGACCAATTGGATCCTTTCAGTTGCTTGGCAAACCACAGCTGTGGCTCCTTCCAAAACCCAAGGGTCTGAGAACAGAAACCTGAAGGATTTCACATCCAGCTGTGTTTACCTGAATCTGCCAGGGAGACCTGCTACCCTTCCCTTATCTGTCCTAATTGCTCCTTTCTTTTTTTGTTGACAGTTTTATTCATATAACTTCCTAATACATATAATTCACTCATTTAATACGTACAATCCAGTGATTTTTACTATATTCATAGGCTTGTGCAACCATCACCACTATCTAATTTTAGAAAATTTTCACTATCCCAAAAGGAAAACCTGTACTGATTAAGCAGTAGTTTCCCATTTCCCTATCCCCCACCCCCAAGCAAATACCAATCTGCTTTGTCTCTACTGATTTGCCTATTCTGGGTATGTTATGTCAATGGAAACATTGTTTTCTTTCATTGCACATAATGTTTTTGAGGTTCATCTAGATTGTAACATGTATTAGTACTTCATTCTTTTTATGGCTGAGTAATATCTCCAGTGTATGGATATACCACTTCTTGTTCATCTGTTCATCTGTTGTGAACATTGTATAGTTTCTACTTTTTTGGCTATTATGAATAATGTTGCTATGAACATTAACGTACAGGTTTCTATGAGGACGTATGCTTTCGTTTCTCTAGGAGGAGAATTGCTAGGTCTTTCCAGGGATGGGAGAGCCTGGTGGGCTGCCATCTATGGGGTTGCACAGAGTCGGACACGACTGAAGCGACTTAGCAGCAGCAGCAGCAGCAGCAGCATGGTAACTCTAACTTGTCGAGGAACTGAGGATGCATTTCATAGAAAATTGATTATTAATTTTCAGCATGTAAATTTTTTACTTCATGGATCAGTCACCAGCCAGTTTAATCTCACACTTGCATCTCTGTTATTCATATGTTCCATGATCATTTGGTGTCTTCTCAGGGAATAAAAGTAAATTTAATTATTGGTCTAATCACAAGTAGAATTAGGCAACTGAAAACAACAAAAAATATATATAAATTTTGGTTAATTAGTTGCCATTACTCCTTAATTTATCCACTGTCCTTTTTGTATTTAGGTCAAACATTTTTACTCTAATCAATTTGAAAAATGATGAAAAATTGAGTACACTACTTATATCTCACTAATTGTATTCCTGTTGTTATTTTAGAAAGATAATGAAAGGAAGTAGCTGAATTTTGAAATTTAACGTTGGGTAGATGCACCATAATTTAACCAAGCCCTTACTGATGGACACTTGGACTCTTTTTAATCTTTTAAATGATTTAGAATGTTTTGAATATAAGACCATAAGACATGGAAACTTTGGGGATATGACTTTGGCCATTTACTTTTAAAAAATTGTTTTCAGGAAGAGATAAAGGGAGTGAGGAACTCCCAGACAGAAGTTAACCAGATATACCCAGGTACAATCTAAGATTTCTCCTGTAAGCTTCTTCAGGAGTAGTTTTGAGATCCATGAATTTGCTGTGTGATGCAGGGAGCTCAAATCCAGTGCTCTGTGACAACCTAAATTGGATGGGATGGGGTGGGAGTGGGAGGAAGGCTCAAGAGGGAGGGGATATATGTGTACCTGTGACTGATTCATATTGATATATGGCAGAAACCAGCACAATATTGTAAAGCAATTATTTTCCAATTAAAAATAAATTTAAATTAAATAAGATAATGGAAAAAACAAAAGAAAATTATTAAGAGTTTTTCAAGAGTAAACTCATTTCAAAATGGCCTATATAGGAATGGAATCTAAAAAAAGTGCATATATATATAAGTTTTGCTGTACAGCAGAAACTATTACAACACTATTAGTAAACTATACTCCAGTAAAAATTAATTTTAAAAAGTTTGATAACATATATTTGAAACACTATTCCCTAAATACCTCTTGCATTATCTTGATTTTTTTAACAAGGTCTTCTTTTTTGGCTGTGCTGGGTCTTTGTCCCTGCATGGGGTTTTCTCTAGTTCTGGCTTCTCTTGTTGTGAAGCACAGGATCTAGGTGCTCGAACTTCAGTAATTGCAGCGTGTGGGCTCAGTAGTTGTGGCTCTCGGGCTCTAGAGCACAAGCTCAATAGTTGCTCTGAGGCACGTGGAGTCTTCCTGGATCAAGGATTGCACCTGTGTCTCCTACATTGGCAGGCAGATTCTTTACCACTGAGCTACCAGGGAAGCCCTGTTTGTGTGTGTGTGTGTGTGTGTGTGTGTTTAAATAGACTTTATATTTTAGAGCCACTTTATGTTTACAGCAATACTAAGCAGTAGGTACAGAGATTTCCCATATACCTCCTATCTCCATGTATGCATATCCTCTCCCATTATTTACTTCCCCCACCAGAGTGGTACATTTGTTACAAATGATGAACCAACACTGAAATATAATCATCCAAATCCATAGTTTACATTACCATTCACTCTTGATAGTGTACATTTTATGAGTTGAGACAAATGGATAATAATATGTATCCACCATTATAGAATGATACAGAATATTTGTGCCTGGATGCTCAGTCACTTCAGTCATGTCCAACTCTTTGCAACCCTATGGACTATAGTCCACCAGGCTCCTCTGTCCATGGGGTTCTCCAAGCAAGAATACTGGAGTGGGGTCGTCATGCCCTCCCCCAGGGGGTCTTCCCAATCCAGGGATCGAACCTGGGTCTCCTGCCTTGCAGGTGGATTCTTTACCCACTGAGCCACCTGGGAAGCCCACAGAGTATTTTCACTGTCCTAAAAATCCACTGTACTCTGCCTATTCATCTGTCTTCCTCTCACCCCTGCCCCAAGCCCTGGCAACTACTGATTTTTTTACTGTCACCTTTTGCAAAATGTCAAATAGTTGGAATTATACATTATATAACCTCTTAAGATTGACTTCTTTCACTTGGTAATATGTATTTAAGCTTCCTTCATGTCTAATAATGTCATTACTCATTAGGGAAATGCAAATCAAAACCACAGTGAAATACCACTTCATACCCACTAAGATGGCAATAAACAAAAAGAAGGATGATAACAAGTATTGGTAAAGATATGGAGAAAATTTGAAACCTCATACATTGCTGGTATGAAGCAAAATGGTGCAGCTGATTTGGAAAACCATTTGACAGTTCCTCAAAAAGTTAAACATATTTACTACATGACCTAGCAATTCCACTTCTAAGTATATATCCAAGAGAAATAAAATATACAGTCTCACAAGACTTGTCTGTGAATGTTCATAGCAACATTATATATAATAGCCAAAATGTGGAAATAATCTGTGTCCATTGATACATTGATAAAGTGTGGTATATCAGTAAAATGGAATATCAATCAGCCATAAAAGGAATGAAGTACTGATCCATACCACAACATAGATGAACCTTGAAAAAATGACACTAAATCAAAGAAGCTAGACACAAAAGGCCCCATATGGATAATTCCATTCATTTGAAACATCCAGGATAGACAAATCCATCGAGACAGAAAGTTAATTAGAGGTCAAGGTTGCACAACTTTGTGAATACACTAAAAAGCAATGAACTGTACATTTAAAAATGGTATGTGGCATGTGAATTATATCTTGGGGCGGGGGAGAGGAAGAAAAGGAGGAGGGAAAAAAATACCACTACCAAGCAAATGGAATTGCTGATGTTGTCACAGATTCTCCTAAGGTGCCAATTATTCTCTCTGTGAAGGGAAGGGGCAGGTTTCTGATAAAGCCAACGTCTAATTGGGAATGGCTGTGCTCCAGGACCCTGCAGGACACATTTTAATAACACTCCTCTAATAGTTACTCTGGTAATTTCACCAGAAATGTGTGCAGTACATTTTGCTTTCCCCAACAATTTCTGTTAAAAGCACAGTGATGTTTTCTGTTCTATGTTTATCCAAAACTTAGATGCACAGGTTGTTCTTGAAAGACATTTTCTTCTCCAGCTGAGCAATGGACATGCCAGGGAGCTGATCATGTCTGATGAGAAGCTGTCTCACTTACACACATTGCTGGCCTATGAAAGAGGATTAATGCAATGTCAGTTAAGTGACATGCTCTTGTTTGTAGTTTAAATCCCATAAATTTGTGATCAAGGCATTTGTTTTTATACTGAAATGGGAGAATATAAATACTCAGGCTTGTGTGCAATGGTTTTGCCACCTAGTTTGCCAGTGAAAAGGTTTTCTTTCACTTGTTTGTTGTTAATGCTGCTTGGCTTCCTGCCAGTTCAATAACAATTACCCCACATTGTCATCTTGCCTGAAAGAATTCTGCAGTAGGAGATTCTGCACAAATGTCTAATGAATGAATGAATGATGTGTTTTTCTTGTTTATTTTTCATGGGGGGCACAGAATCATAAATAAATGCTTTATGTTGTGAGTCAGCCATAAAGAAATTAGATCCAACATCATTGAAATGAAAAGTTTGACTTTAAGGAAGCAGATAGACAGTAGTGTGATGGGATCTGTTGTGAACGTGGATCACTTGTCCCCAGCCAATAGCATGATTCCTAGGAGTCCAGGAAAGAGCCAGGCAAGAGTGAGGGTTAGGCCATAAAAGAAGGTAGGTCTCTCTGTGCACAGTCTCTTTACTTCCTCTTCCAAGCAATTGACCTCCCCTTAACTCTAGTTACTGAATGAAGGCTTCATATTGGCATGGAGTGCAGTTTCTTAAAAGACCCCCAAAGATTGGGTTTGCTGAGCCTAAACTGAAAAAAAAGTGAAGGCTAGTCACACAGTCATGTCCAACTCTGCAATTTCATGGACTGCAGCCTGTCCCACTCCTCTGTCCATGGAATTGTCCAGACAAGAGTACTAGAGTGGGTTGCAGTTTCCTTCTCCAGGGGATCTTCCCAACACGAGGATCGAACCCATGTCTCCCACATTGCAGGCAGATTCTTTACCAGCTGAACCTCAAGGGAAGCCCTTGGGAACACTTAGCGCTCTCTGTTGCCCCTTGTGGGTGCTCAAAAGGCTTACAGCCTGATAAACTGATAACATGGAACAGAGAGCTTCATCATGGGAGATGAAATAAACAGAAGTTGAAAAGTTTTAGCCAAGCTGTCAATGATTAAGGACAACCCCTGTGTTAAGGTTGAAAGTCGCTTTGATTGCTCACTTACGGATGACAGCACTCGGGTCACAGAAGTCCTTGCTCGCCCTGTTCCTAAACCTTTTGCCAGCCCTGTTTTTCTCCCCTTCTTTGAAAGTGCCTTGAAAGGTCTGTAAGCTCCAACCTGAACACCACCCACACTTGGACAACAGTGGTATCCCTGGTAATTACTCAGGGAATTACTGAACTAACTGGCAAGTCCAAATCTGTTTCTTGCTGCAAAAGTCTCCCTGCTGTCTCAATTTCTCAACTGAATTGAGAAGTTTGCGTGGACTTTTATCATTACAATTTGGTCCCAGACCCCTACTGCTACCAAGCTCATATGTAACTTTTATCCCTATCTTTCAGACCTCGTCCACCTCTATGCCTACTTTCCACCAGTCCTTTCTGAACATGTCTTGTTTCTGCCAAAAGGTGTGTTCTAAGCACTGGGGTCACGTCATTTCCATGCTGGCCAGCATACAACTTTGAACATAGGAAATATTTAAGAAATTTATCTGAAGAAAAGGAAAACACTAATTCAAAAAGATATAGGCGCCCTTGTGTTCATTGCAACATTATTTACAATAACCAAGATAGGAAAACAACCTAAGTGTCCATCAATGATTAAATTGGTAAAGAAATTGTGGTATATATATGCAATGGAATATTATTCAGTCATAAAAAGAGTAAATTCTTATCATTTTCCACAACATGGATGGACCTTAAAGGCATTATGCTAAGTGAAATAAGTCGAACAGAGAAAGAAAACTACTGTATGATCTCTCTCTCTTTGGCCATTTACCATGGCATGCAGGAACTTAGTTCTCTGATAAGGATGAAACCTCACCCCCTGCAGTGCAAGTGCAAGGTCTTAACCACTGGACTGCCAGGGAAGTCCCTGTATGATCTCTCTTATATGTGGAATCTAAGGGAAAAAAACCACCAAGTTCATAAATAAAGAGAACAGATTGGTAGTTGTAAGAGATAGGGTGTAGAGGGTGGGAGGAATGGGTGAACTGTTTTGGCAGATGTTTTTCATTAGATAAATTGATCAATTTTTAAAAAATATAAATTTATTTATTTTAATTGGAGGCTAATTACTTTACTATGTTGTATTGGTTTTGGCATACATCAACATGAATCTGCCACAGGTGTACACGTGTTCCCCATCCTGAACCTCCCTCCCACCTCCCTCCCCATACCA
>SJYT01024346.1:0-26279 GCA_006410635.1 Cephalophus harveyi
GAATAGAAAAACGGATTATCTGTTTGAGAGAAAAAAAAGGTGCTTGACCACTATCTCACATAATATTCAAAAATTAATCTCAGGCAAACCTCAAATCTAAACATAAAAGCTAAAATTATAAAAGTTTCAGAAGAAAATGTAAGAGAAGATCTTCATAACTAAGAGGTAGGCAAGATTTTTTAGGACTCAAAAAGTCCTTTCATCATTTGAAAGTGGATAAATTACACTGCATCAAAAATTAAAACTTGTGCAAATTAAGAGACACTATTAAGAAATGCATGCTAAGTCACATTTTCACTCCAACCCCAAAGAAAGGCTTCAGTAGTGTCCAACTCTTTGCAATGCTATGGACCTTAGCCCACCAGGCTCCTCTGTCCATGAGATCCTCTACACAAAACTATTGGAGTGGGTTGCCATGCCCTCCTCCGCGGGATCTTCCCAACTCAGGGATGAAATCTGCATTTTCTGTCTTCTGAATTGGGAGGAGGGGTTCTTTACCACTAGAGTTAAGAAAAAGACAGGCCAAAGACTAGGAGAAAAATTTATAAATTACATATCTAAGAACTTATATTCAGAACATATAAACAATTTATAAACTCAGTAGTTACAAACTGAAATATCCAATGTTTAAAATGGGTAATAGCCTTGAACACTTAGTTTACAAAAGATAACATCAAAAAGCACATGAAAAGTGTTCACAACACCGTTAGTCATCTGGAAAATGAAAATGAAAGTCACAGTGAGATACCATCATACAAACAGAAATAATTAGAATGAAAAAAAAAAAAAAAAACCCGACAACACCAAATGGTGGTGCAGATGCAGAATGACCAGAACTCACGGGCATGGCTAATGAGAAACAGTTGACAGTTTTTTTTAAAAAAACAATTTTTTTTTTTTACCATATTATCTAGCAATTCTACTCTTAGGGGTTTATCCAAGTAAAATGAAAACATGCATTCACAAAAAGACATTAGACCTGTAGTCAAAATAGCCCCACACTGGAAATAGCCCAGCTGTCCACCAACAGGAGAACAGATAAACAAACCGAGATCCATTCATACAGTGGAGTACTCCTCAGCAATACAAAGGAATGAGCCATTGAATCCCACAACATGGCTGAGGCTCAAAAAGCAAACGGGGCCAAGAGACAGACACCAGAAAAAATGAGGTGTACAAATTCAGTTGTAAGACTACGTTTCAAGAAAAACTCATCTATATTGATTGAAAAGAGAATAGTAGTTGCTTCCGAGGGAGGGGCAGGACAGAACTTTCTAAGGTGACAGAAATGTTCTGTACTTTCATGAGGTGTTGGTTACAGAAATGTATGCATTTCTCAGAAATGCATATATATGATACATATAATATATAAGGTATAACTATGTTTGTTTCACTGTATATAAACCTACCTGAACGTTTTTAAAATCTATTTTGAATTGGAGGATAATTGCCTGTATTGGTTTCTGCTGCACAACAATGTGAGTCAGCTTTAAGTATACATGTATCCCTTCTGTCCTAAGCCTCCCTCTCCCCACCCACATCCCACCCCTCTGGGCCATCACAGAGCACCGGCCTGAGCTCCCTGCGCTCTGCAGCAGGGCTCCCTAGCTGTTTCCTTTACGCATGGTGGTGTGTGTATGCATCAAACTACTCTCTCAGGTCAGCCTCCCTCTCTCCCCTGCTATGTCCACAAGTCCATTCTCTTTCCCCTGCTATGTCCACAAGTCCATTCTCTGCATCTGTGTTTCTATTCCTACCCCACAAAAGGTTCATCAATACCACTTTTCTAGATCCGTATACGTGCATGGGCTTCCCTCTCTGGCAGCTCAGATGGTACAGAAGCCATCTGCAGTGCGGGAGACGTGGGTTCGATCCCTGGGTTGGGAAGATCCCCTGGAGAAGGGCCTGGCACCCCACTCCAGTATTCTTGCCTGGAAAATCCCATGAACAGAGGAGCCTGACAGGCTATAGACCACTAGGTTGCAAAGAGTCAGACACGACTGAGTGACAAAGCATACGTATATGTTCATTGATATACAGTATCTGTTTTTCTCTTTGTGACTTGCTTCACTGTGTTAACAGGCTCTAGGTTAGAACGGCTAAAAATAAAATTGATTGGGACAGACTGGGCAGGGTGGAGGAAGTCAAGGGAAGCAGGGGGTGTGGCCTCCACAGGGAAGAGAGCAGTGTTTAACTGAGCACCGGCTTTCTGCCTGGCACTGGACCTTTACTTGGCTTTTGACATGTCATATTTCATCTGAATTCTCTAACAGCTCCAGGAGAGCTTATTATCCAGATGCTGCTGTCTCCACTTTGTATAAGGAAAAACAAAACCTCACAGCATTTAAGTAACTAGTTCAAGGTTACCAAGTAAGCAGAAGTCACCAAGTGATCTGGACCTGCACTTTTGACATGTCATATTTCATCTGAATTCTCTAACAGCTCCAGGAGAGCTTATTATCCAGATGCTGCTGTCTCCACTTTGTATAAGGAAAAACAAAACCTCACAGCATTTAAGTAACTAGTTCAAGGTTACCAAGTAAGCAGAAGTCACCAAGTGATCTGGACCTGCATATATTATAACCCTTGAGGTCCATGGACTTTTATAAATACCATGGAGCCTCTGGGAGCAGCCAGTGGGGAAATGAGACCAGAAAGTCAAAGGGGAGGTCTTTGCAATTTGGCCATGACCAAGTGCTGGTGTGGTGGGAAACAAGGAGGAGGAGGAAACGTGACTTAACAAGTGCGATTTGTGACTTTGTGGCAAGTGAGGTGCAGCCAAAAAGCCCCAGAAAGAGAAAAACCAGACTCTCACCAGAAGTGAGCAAGTGAGTTTTCTGGGAACAATAAGTTAGTTTGCAAGATATACTGAGTTTCGTCCAGATGCCAGAGTCCAAAGGTAGTTGGAAATGAAGGCATAGAAACCGGGTAGCAGTCAGACTGGATAAAGAGAGGTGGAAGATGACTGGAGAGGGTGGGAAAGTTCCCAAGGGCGAGTAGACCCTAGACAGGAAAGGGATTTATGGGAGAAATGGAGGCAAAGGTGCCAACATAACTGAAAAAGAACCACGATAACATAATGGCACAGGTATCAATGAATGAGCAGTTAATCAGAAAAATGGCGTCAAGGGTATAGAGATGACACAAGTCGAAGCCTGAGCAAAGTTCACCAATTGGCTCATTTCCAGGTCCCTGATGACTCGCTGGTAAAGTCTGTAGGGTCCTATGCCCTGAAGTCAGACTGCAAGTTGCCAAAGCTTCCGTGTTACATGTCCCCACATACCACATACATTTTGACATTGTGCTTCCATGCTATCCAGAATTTCCCCATAGAGGGAGTTAGGAAATAGAGTTTCTTGGAAGGAAGGGGAGTGTAGACTGGCATTTGCATAAAGCTGACCACACCAGTTGCCCAACCACTGAGGGGGCCAAGGAGGGAGCCCCCGAGTCCCCTCGCCTGACACACAGGACCCAAGGATAAGACTGTTAGTATAGACAGAGCGCTGTGAACGACCTCACACAGGACACGTTTTCCTAAAGTGAAGGAATACATCTAAGGAGGTGGTGAAGGGAAGGAAAGGAAGGTGACATTCCCTGTGTTTCCACTTCCCTTCTCCCCAGTCAAGAGAAAGACCCCCTACCTCCAAAGGGATGGAAGGAAGTCCCAGGACACTGCCAGAGTTGTGTTCTCCAGAGTGAGGTGGGAACCATCATCAGCAGGCACGTGGGTCTGACTCTCGTCTACCTCCCTCTGCCCCAAGAAGGCCGAGGACAATACAGTGGAGGCAGAGGCCTGAGCCCCTGGGAGTGGCCTAGCCGTGCCTTTTGTTGTTGTCTTAGGAGGGGGTTTCCTCTCTTTTTCACTCAGGCCCCAGACAGAGATACACTTATGACAAACCTAGACAGTATATTAAAAAGGAGAGCATCCCTTTGCTGACAAAGGTCCATATAGTCAAAGCTATGATTTTTCCAGTAGTTATATAGGATGTGAGAGTTGGACCATAAGAAGGCTGAGCACCAATGAATTGATGCTTTCTAATTGTGGTGCTGGAGAAGACTCTTGAGAGTTCCTTGGACAGCAAGGTCAAACCAATCAATCCTAAAAGAAATCAACCTTGAAAATTCATCGGAAGGACTGATGCTTCAGCCAACTGGTGCAAAGAACTGACCCACTGGAAAAGACCCTGATGCTGGGAAAGACAGGGCAAGAGGTGAAAGGGGCAGCAGACGATGAGATGGTTGGATGGCATCATTGACTCGATGGACATGAGTCTGAGCAAACTCTGGCAGACAGAAGGACAGAGAAGCCTGGCATGCTGCAGTCCATGGGGTTGCAAAGAGCTGGACATGACCTAGCGACTAAACAAGAACCAAGCTGGCTGAGGTCAGCTCTGCTTCACACCTCCTGGGGCAAATGCACAGCCCCTGCTGTGTCCCCTGCCATCCCCCTCAGGCTAGATGGTTTCCATCTCCACCCAAGGAAGAGAAGGCACTCCTGCGCGAAGGGGTTAAGATCCGCGTGAAATTTCAACACAGAGGCAAATACACAGGGAAAGCCACAGTCAACTCTGTTTCTCACAGACAGCTCTGCTTCTTGCAGTCAGCTCTGTTTCTCGAGCCCCAGATGGATCTAGTATAGGAGGCGAGGCTGAGATGATAGGCCTTGTCTGCCTATCATCTCCCTTAGAGATCCTGTACAAAGACACTTAGGATAGCATTCTATCATTTCCCAGTCCTCTGGCCAAATGACATCTTAATATTCCATCCCAACATCTCTGAAAGAAATAAAAAGTTAAAAAATGCAAGAACTATTTCACGTGGATCATAACCAACTGTTCAAAAAAAAATCCAAGAATTATTCTACATTAAGGCATCTGATCCCATCACTTCATGGCAAATAGATGGGGAAACAATGGAAACAGTGACAGACTTTATTTTCCTGGGCTCCAAAATCACTGCAGATGGTGACTGCAGCCATGAAATTAAAAGACAATTGCTCCTTGGAAGAAAAGCTATGACCAACCTAGACAGCATATTAAAAAGCAGAGACATTACTTTGCAAACAAAGGTCCGTCTAGTCAAAGCTATGGTTTTTCTAGTAGTCATGTATGGATGTGAGAGCTGGACTATAAAGAAAGCTGCTGCTGCTGCTAAGTCACTTGAGTCGTGTCCGACTCTGTGCGACCCCATAGACGGCAGCCCACCAGGCTCCCCCATCCCTGGGATTCTCCAGGCAAGAACACTGGAGTGGGTTGCCATTTCCTTCTCCAATGCATGAAAGTGAAAGTGAAGTCGCTCAGTCGTGTCCAACCCTTAGCGACCCCATGGACTGCAGCCTTCCAGGCTCCTCCATCCATGGGATTTTCCAGGCAAGAGTACTGGAGTGGGGTGCCATTGCCTTCTCCAATAAAGAAAGCTGAGTGCTGAAGAATTGATGCTTTTAAATTGTGGTTTTGGAGAAGACTCGAGAGTCCCTTGGACTGCAAGGAGATCCAACCAGTCCATCCTAAAGGAAATCAATCCTGAATATTCATTGGAAGGACTGATGCTGAAAGCTGAAGCTCTACTACTTGGGCCACCTGATGTGAAGAACTGACTCACTGCAAAAGACCCTGATGCCGGGAAAGATTGAAGGTGGGAGGAGAAGGGGATGACAAAGGATGAGATGGTTGGATGGCATCACCAACTCGATAGATATGAGTTTGAGCAAACTCTGGGAGTTGGTGATGGACAGGAAAGCCTGGCGTGCTGCAGTCCATGGGGTCACAGAGTTGGACACGACTGAGCAACTGAACTGAGTTATAAGCAAATCTCTAAAGGAGCCATCCCCATAAGTTATTTCCAAGTATTTAATGTTCCAGAAATATTAACATGCATGAGCTGCTTCCAACTTTGGTCACTCCAGCCAAGGTCATTTTGTCCTTATTATACTATTACTTTCTCAAAATCTGCTGGAGCAGAGAAAAAATGTGAGAGAACACTTTGAAATTCCAAGCTTTTGAAAGTACTTTTCCTTTCTATCATTAATGATTTGAAAACAACACTCTAAATCCAAGGGTAACCTCCCCAGATAGAGGCTTCCTTGCAGATAATCCCACGTTTACATCAAACAAACATGTGGTCATTTCCACTAGGGTCCATCAGAGTCAACCTGAATAGACAATCTGGAAGAGGAGTATAAGAACATCTGTGCAATTCAATGTGGGGAAATGGTTTTGTTTTTCCCAAGTTGACCAATGCTTAACCATCAAAACCACGAGAGTCACACCACGTCAGCTGAGTTCAAAATCTTCTTTTAAACATTGAGGGTGAAAGTGGTGATGTCGTTCTGAACACAATGAAGGATAAACAGAGATGTCTGTGAACGGCAGGTTCTAGGCCAAACTGAAGGAGCTGCCACCCACACACAGAAATAGCCCCAGAGGAAAATATGTCCAAACTCTTCTGAGGTTAAGAATGGCTGAGCCGTCTCAGAGTTGGCCTTTGCCTCTGTTATTCCAGTCTGTGAATCTCTGTCCAGCGTGCCTACACAGGCTGACAGAGGGGCTTCCTAAGAGGCCCTGGGGGTCCACACTGTGCCCAGGGCCAGTCCAACGCCTGGTCCCGGCCTTCGTCCTCCTCCTGCGTGGGCCCTCTCAATTCTGACTCCTCTGTCCTGGAGCTTTGGTTCACTTTCTCCTTTGGAGTCCACTCTCACCTTAGGCCCTCACCCTACACCAGTCACTCCCAAACACTGAGGGCCCCTGAGAGTCTGGCTTTCCCCAGTCAGGAGAGGGACACTGAATACATCTTGCTTCATGAGGACGACTAGCCAATTCATAACCCTGTGCTCTGAAATTACTGCCTCACTGAACTTAAAACGCAATGTACCTCACAGGTTGGGACCTTCAAACATGATGGACACTAATGTTTAAATGACATTTTGTCTTCTGAAAACCTGAAGGGACTCTGTATTCAGGGCATTCATTCCGAACTACTTTCCTATGAAAACTCTATATATTACAGGGTCTATCTTAAAAACAAAACTCACTCCAGTTCCCCTGAGTCCACAGTGATCCCTGGATCCTTCTGTGATTAGCAACAGAATCATTTAGTTCCACAGATAAACAAGACTGCATTGAACTGTTCCAAGTTTCTGATTTATTCTGGCCACCTGTCTCACGGGCTACAATGTGCTTTTCTGATTTAAACAGAGACCCTGAATTTCAGCAACAGGTAAACCTATTTTTCTGTGTGGCCAAAAATGAGGGTCTAGTTGCATACTTGAGAGGTAAAAGTTTTGGGCAGAACGAACTCAATTATAAAAACCACTGAAAGGAGAAGTTTAACACACTCAAAGGATTTATGCACTGAAGACACATGAAGAATTTTGATTACTCAGAGATAGCTAAAAGAGCTTAGGATTGATTTAAGCAAGTACACATGGAACAATTTCGGAATGTGAGAATATACAGAAGTGGATGCTAATTTCATACCTGAAACGTATGATATAATGTCATTTATGACTAATACTAATAGTAACTTCTATTAACTCAGAGGGGCAGAAAGTTTCCAAGTTTTATCAGGAAATTAATGGGAAAAGAACAATGGATCATTCAGGTGCAAGACCCAGGAAAGCGCTGGAAGAGAGTCGGATGGAGGAGCAGGGAGGGAGTGGGGAGATCTAAGGTCCTCCTGCAAAGCCTGAGAGCTTTGTCTAATTCGGCTCCAATAACAACGCAGCATTTGCAGAATTATGGACGGGCTTTTATGAGCGAGACCCTAAGCCAGAGATGTGTTCTTCAGGGCCCAGAAGACACCTTTTCCTGCCATCCATCTCCGAGCTGGTAAGAGTGACATGCATCAGTCACTCAAACACTGGGTCATTAGCAATACTTGGAGCACTTGTGATGTAAATTTCATTGTGCCAGACAATGAGGGGAAAAAAACTCAAAAAAAAAAAAAAAAAGCTCCTTCCCTTCAAGGCCCATTAAAAAGACATCCACATGTGATTTCCGAGTTTTCAGCTAGTCCTGCTGCTGCTAAGTCGCTTCAGTCGTGTCCGACTCTATGCGACCCCATAGACGGCAGCCCACCAGGCTCCACTGTCCCTGGGATTCTCCAGGCAAGAACACTGGAGTGGGTTGCCATTTCTTTCTCCAATGCATGAAAGTGAAAAGTGAAAGGGAAGTCGCTCAGTCGTGTCCGACCCTTAGCGACCCCATGGACTGCAGCCTACCAGGCTCCTCCATCCATGGGATTTTCCAGGCAAGAGTACTGCAGTGGGGTGCCACTGCCTTCTCAGCTAGTCCTAGACTTTTGTATTTCTACAGAGTAGAATTATTTTATCATGCTGCTTCTGGAAAATATAACTGACAGTTTTGAAGCTACTAATTTTATGTCGAGATTTAAAGTTCATAATTGTTATCTTCGGAAAATATTATTTGATCTATAGTATGTCCAAATCAATTTAATAAAATCACTTTGTAACGGGAAAAAAAGATAACTACACGTGAAGCACATGACAGAATAAAATACTAGCTTGTAGCTATCAGTTAGAGAGCAAGGATCAATGGAAGGATGGGGCAAGCATTTACAGGGAAGGAGGGACGGCAAGTGACCTTGGGAAGACAGGAGGGTTTGGACAGCCAGGAGGGAGGAGGAGGACCTCACTAGTTTTAGCCAAGAAAGACAAGAAAGACTTCCAGTTGGGATTTGAACATGCCGTAGTCAAGTGATTATATGAAGCTAGAATATAGAGCCTGTGAAAAAG
Source organism: Cephalophus harveyi (assembly GCA_006410635.1). Taxonomy (NCBI): domain Eukaryota; kingdom Metazoa; phylum Chordata; class Mammalia; order Artiodactyla; family Bovidae; genus Cephalophus; species Cephalophus harveyi. The sequence goes on from SJYT01024346.1 coordinate 8,753, forward strand.
AAGCTGTAGTCAGATTTCCAAGGCAGGAGACCCTAGATTTTATCCTACAGGCAATCCAAAGTGGCACAGGTTTCTGCCATTATTATAAAAGCAGTATATACTCATTATGGATAAATTAACATTTTTCTTGTTTTTTTTAAATATTCAAATAGAACTATATGTATTTGTATATAAAATGTATGACATAGACAATTAAAACTTCCCAAACACTCCATTTCCTCAAAACTCACGTTCCTTAAAAGCTTGTTATAGTCTTTCCAGGCATGTGAAATATACATAAACAAACACATACATACAAGCATGGAATAGATTCTGTAGCTAGCTTTTTTTTTCACTGAAGAATCTACAAGAGACATCTCCCCACATGATACAAAGTGCTAACCTATTTTATTAAATAGAATATGCAGACAGTGTCTCATTTTTAAAATAAAATTCCATAATAAAGTCAATCCCGAGAAGGAGGAGCTGACAAGTTTGGCCATCGCCTGGCTGCTGAGCACCCTGCACCAGGTGACTGTATCCTGGCGCTGTGTTCTTCCCCTGGAGTTCCAGAGGCAGGGCAAGGAAGGAGAGAGCTTCATCTCTTGGGGGAACACACTTTAACATCTGAAACAGGAGAACAGCAGCGGTGATGGGTCATCTCAAGGACCAAGGATGCAGGGCCACAGCGAGAAAGGAAAGGAAAACGATGGGCAGAAAAGAGAAACTGGGAGGGCCCCAGGTTCCAGCTGTTTCTGGGGCCCAGGAATGATTCTGCCTTGAGTTCCATCACTCACCCTCACACCTGCAGACCTCTCTCTCTTCCTGTGGCTAGTTTAAGTTGTTTCTGATACTCTGTTAAGAGTCCTAACCATCACAGTGACTGAGACTTTTTAAGTCTTCTTTTAATGGGATACATTAGAAGTCTTGCAATTGTCAACCTTCACATTACTCAGTTCAGTTGCCCAGTTGTGTCCAACTCTTTGCAACCCCATGGACTGCAGCACGCCAGGCTTCCCTGTCCATCACCAACTCCCGGAGCTTGCTCAAACTCATGTCCATCGAGTCGGTGATATCATCCAACTATCTCATCCTCTGTTGTCCCCTTCTCCTGCTTTCAATCCTTCCCAGGATCAGGATCTTTTCCAGTGAGTCTGTTCTTCGCATCAGGTGGTCAAGTACTGGAGTCTCAGCTTCAGCATCAGTCCTTCCAATGAATATTCAGGACTGATTTCCTTTAGGATGGACTGGTTGGATCTTCTTGCAGTCCAAGGGACTCTCAAGAGTCTTCTCCAACATCACACTCCAAAAGCATCAGTTCTTCAGTGCTCAGCTTTCTTTGTAGTCCAACTCTCACATCCATACATGACTACTGGAAAAATTATAGCTTTGACTAGACGGACTTTTGTCTGCAAAGTAATGTCTCTGCTTTTTAATATGCTCTGTAGGTTTGTCAAAGCTTTTCTTTCAAGAAGCAAGCGTCTTTTAATTTCATGGCTGCAGTCATCACCTGCACTTATTTTGGAGAAAGAAAATAAAACCTGTCACTGTTTCCATTGTTTCTCCATCTACTTCCCACGAAGTGACAGGACCGCATGCCATGATCTTTGATTTTGAATGTTGACTTTTAAGCCCGTGTTTTCACTCTCCTCTTTCACCGTCATCAAGAGGCTTTTTAGTTCCTCTTTACTTTCTGCCATAAAGGTGGTGTCATCTGCATATCTGAGGTTATTGAGATTTCTCTTGGGAATCTTGATTCCAGTTTGTGCTTCATCCAGCCCAGCACTTCATATGATGTATTCTGTATATGAGTTAAATAAACAGGGTGACAATATACAGCCTTGACGTACTCCTTTCCCAATTTGAAACCAGTCCGTTGTTTCATGTCCAGTTCAAACTGTTGCTTCTTGACCTGCATATAGATTTCTCAGGAGGCAGGTAAGGTGGTCTGGTATTCCCATCTCTTTTAGAATTTTCCACAGTTTATTTTGATCCACACAGTTAAAGGCTTTAACGTAGTCAATAAAACAGAAGTAGATGTTTTTCTGGAATTCTCTTGTTTTTTCTATGAATTAATTAATGTTGGTAATTTGATCTCTGGTTTTTGATGTTGAAAAACATCTTTTCTTGACTCCATGCATTATCACTGTCCTGCTTCCCTTCTTTTCAATTTGTATTTATTTATTTTTATTTTTATCAGAGTCTCATTGTACTCCCAGGTCATCCTTCTCTCCCCAGAGGCAACTAGCTTTGTTTTGACTTGATCATTTTATTATTTATCTCTGTCTTACTAAATAACACACTTGTATTTTTTAAATTTTAGACATTATGTGATGACTTCCTGCCATGCAGTGATGAAATAAATGCAGCTGCCTTTCCCCACCCCCACCTCTAGGGGACGACCAAGGATGAGATGGCTGGATGACATCACTGACTCGATGGATGTGAGTCTGAGTGAACTCCGGGAGATGGTGATGAACAGGGAGGCCTGGCGTGCTGTGATTCATGGGGTCGCAAAGAGTCGGACACAACTGAGCGACTGAACTGAACTCCTGCCATGCAGTGATGAAATAAATGCAGCTGTCTTTCCCCACACCCACCTCACAGGCACACAGTTCCTTCCCCTCATTCCCCTCTATGATTATCTCTCACTTTTTTGTAAAAAATTATTTATTTATCACCATGGGGCATCTCTTAGTTGCAGCACGTGGCATCTCTTAGTTGCAGCACATGGCATCTAGTTCCCTGACCAGGGATTGAACCCAGGCCGCTTGCATTGGGAGTGCAGAGTCTTAGCCACTGGACCACCAGAGAAGTCCCTATCTCTTACTTTTAATCCAACTATGTTCTGTGATTACACTGCTATGACTGTAAACACTATTCCTAACTAAATCATAAAGAAAACTATGATTATTTTTCCTTTTCTGGGCAACATCTGATTTCCCCTGGGGTTAATAAATTAAAAGATTTGACTTTTATTTTGATGGTATTCTGAGAATGTGGAAGAAGAAATAGCACCCCTCCTCCCCAAAGATAGCCACACCCTAATCCCACAAACTGTGAATGTTACCTTATAATGACAAAAGGGACTACGTAGACATGATTACATTAAGGATCTCAAGATGGGGAGATTATCCTGGATTATCCAAGCGGGTCCATAACTAAATCATAAAGAAAACTATGATTATTTTTCCTTTTCTGGGCAACATCTGATTTCCCCTGGGGTTAATAAATTAAAAAATTTTATTTTGATGGTATTCTGAGAATGTGGAAGGAGAAATAGCACCTCTCCTCCCCAAAGATACCCACGCCCTAATCCCGCAAACTGTGAATGTTACCTTATAATGGCAAAAGGGACTATGTAGACATGATTACATTAAGGATCTCAAGATGGGGAGATTACCCTGGATTATCCAAGCGGGTCCGACATAATCATAACGGTTTTCATAAGAGGCAGGAGGGAGATGGGAGCTAGTAGTAGGATACGTGATGACAGAAGCAAGAGGTTGGAGTGATACAAGGGAGCGGCCACGAGCCAAGGAATGCAGCAGCTTCCGGCAGCTCTGCAGCTTAGGTTTTCAAGGAAGGGAAACAGAAGCCTTCCGAAGGAGGGAAGCCCTGCCAAGAGATGACTTTAGACTTCTGGCCTCCAGAACTGTAAAAGAATACATTTTTGTCTTGTTGTAGGACATAAAATCTGCAGCTTTGTTACTACGGCAACAAGAAACCAATGCCCAGAGGGAACAAAAGCTCCTTTCTCTTGGCTCAGTCTCATCTTTACCAAGAAGCCCTCAGCCACTGTGCCTACCAATGAGATGCCCTTTTGAGCTCACATCAACAGACCAAAACCTCAGAGAACCCCATTTGAGAACGTTAGAGATATTCTATATTCCGTACATCGTTCTGTGGGGGAAAGCTCATGAATTGGTTCACTTGTGGTTAGTCAAAAATGGAGAGCAAAACTCTTATCATGCAAGTAATAGCAGAAAAAGCACAACTGACTGGAAGCCTGGAGACGTGCATCCCGGTCTCGGCCCTCCAGAATTGAACAGAGTGACTGTGCTCAACCCACTCCTTCTCAGCGGGCCTTAATTTCCTTATTAGGGAATGATGACAAAGGAGCACTATGTGACATCTGAAGTTTCTGTGAGCTCTGATACTCTGCAATCACTGGTCACAAATGTAGCGAACGAACACTGCTTTTCTCTCAACCTATTAAAACTCTACATGAAAAATTATTTTCATACATTTCAATAAAGACTCATGATAACAAACTATTAGTAAAATAAATAAATTTTACTATTAGCAAAATAAATAAATCAATACATCAAAACTCTAAACTAACATTTAGATATTCGAACTAGCCAGAGAAACAGTAATAACATCAAAAACCTGTATGGCTCTTCATCATGTGCCAGGTTCTATTCTTAGTGCTTTAAACGTTATCTAACCAAAAAGCTCCTTAACAGCCCCATTTCACAGACGATGAAGCTGAGGATGAGAAAGGTTAGGTGCCTCTGCCAAGGCCAGCTGGTTCCATGGTCTGCACTACTACCTACTATGAAAGAATGCTATCATGTAACTGAAATGACTGGAAAGGGAAAAAGAGGAAAATACAACTATTCAGTCTAATAAATGAATGCAAAAAAAAACACAAAAAACCACCCAGATTTATTTCAAAAGGAACAGATAAGGATAAGAAAGTTAATGGGGAGGGTTTTACATACCAAGTTGAATCTCTCCCACAGAGAAACAGAAGGGCTATAGCATAAGTAAACAAAAAGAAGGGAGAGAAAATCGCCATGGCACCGAGACACTCTGCCTTGAAAATCAATTTGCTTCATTAAAATCTTATTTTGTGAAAGTTATTTCAGCATTTGTATATAGCAGGTCTATTATCCCATGACAGTCTTCCACATCAGTGACATCTTTCCACATTAGTTAATTAACAGGTGCCACTCACAGAGCCAGCCCATTCGAGCTGACGGTGCAGGAGATGCAGTGCAATATTACGCATTCAGCACCAGTGCTGTCAAGTAAATGACAACAATCAGTAGGGAATGCACTTCATTTTCCATTTTCTGGTGGAGAAAATAAACATTAGGGAAGAATCTGATACGCAGCTTTTATATATCGCATTTCTGAAAAATGTGAAGTGATGTTGGAAATCAATTCAAGATATGAGAACTTGTAAAGACTCAAATACGAATGTAAAAGATGAGGCTGGAAGAAATAACCATAGGAAAAAAATATATGAGAAAGATTGGTTAGAAACAGAACACACTACTCATTCTTTACCCCCTTGCACTTGACCTCTTCATGGCTCTTGACACATCTTTTGAAAAAGCTGCCTTCTTCTTGGGTTTCCTCCCCACCCACTCCTTTTCAGTTTCCTGAAGCATTTTTCTCCTCCCCACAATCAAGGTGTGTACCTATCCAATGACAAGTCTGTCTTCCCTACTAGCCCATATATTCTCCAAGAGCAGGAAGCATCCATTTGGGCTATTCCTCTCTCACTTAAGCCTCACATAGTCCCTGGCTCACACTTGGCACTCAACAAACATGTGTTGAGTAACTGACATTACAATAAAATCAAATGATGAAGGATTCATTCTAGAAATTCAGAGCTGATTAATCATTAGAAAACCCATTAATAAAAGATGCAGTTAGCAGTGTGTGGGAATAAACAAACACCACCCCAATGAGAACAAGCAGAGGCTATTCAGAAGCTGCTGAAGCAAAGGAGTCAGCAACCATCGCCTGCATTTGGCAGAGACGCAAAGACAGGCAGGGGAGAGGGAAAGCTTTATTATTTTTTTTTAAGAGTTTCTTCTTCAAAAATTTTAATTGGAGGATAATTATAATATTGTGGTGGTTTTGCCATATATTCACATGAATCAGCCATGGGTGTACATGTGTTCCCCATCCTGACCCTCCCTCCCACCTCCCTCCCTATCTCATCTCTCAGGGTCATCCCAGTGCACCAGCCCTGAGCACCCTGTCTCAGGCATCGAACCTGGACTGGCCATCTATTTCCCATATAGTAATATACACGTTTCAATGCTATTCTCTCAAATCATCCCACCCTCGCCTTCTCCCACAGAGTCCAACATGTATGTATTGGACATGTAAAGTCTGTTCTTTACATGTATCTCTTTTGCTGTCTCACATATAGGGTTGTCGCCACCATCTTTCTAAATTCCATATATATGCATTAATATACTGTATTGATGTTTTTCCTCTGACTTACTTCGCTCTGTATAATAGGCTCCAATTTCATCCACCTCATTAGAACTGATTCAAATGCATTCTTTTTAATGGCTGAGTAATATTCCATCATGTACACGTACCACAGCTTTCTTATCCATTCGTCTGGTGAACATCTAGGTTGCTTCCATGTCCTGGCTATTATAAACAGTGCTGCAATGAACATTGGGGTACACGTGTCTCTTTCAATTCTGGTTTCCTAGATGTGATATCTAGCAGTGGGATTGCTGGGTCGTATGGCAGTTCTATTTCCAGCTTTTCCCACTATGGTTCTCCATAGTGGCTGTACTAGTCTGCATTCCCACCAACAGTGTAAGAGGGTTCCAATCTCTCTGCACCCTCTCCAGCATTTATTGTTTGTAGACTTTTGGATCACATCCATTCTGACCGGCATGAGATGGTACCTCATTGTGGTCTTGATTTGCATTTCTCTGATAGAGAGTGATGTTGAGCATCTTTTCATGTGTTTGTTAGCCATTTGTATGTCTTCTTTGGAGAAATGTCTGTTTAGTTCTTTGGCCCATTTTTTCATTGGGTCGCTTATTTTTCTGGAACTGAGCTGTAGGAGCTGCTTATATATTTTTGAGATGAACTCTTTGTCAGGAAAGTTTTATAATGAAAAGACAGAAAGGCTTCGCGAGTGCACTGATTGGAGGTTGTTAGCATGGGGAGGCTGGGGGTGGCAAGGTCCCTTGTTATTGTTTGGGGGAGGATATTTGGCTTTCTATGGCTGGTCCTGAGTTGGAAGCAGGGGGAACAATTAAGGAAGTTAAGTCCTGACTGATCTGGGATATGGAGGTGGTGGTTCGGCATTTGGGACTGGACGGTGCAGAGGCTATGAGTCAGAAGTCTACGTTCAGATAGGATCTGATTACTGCCCAGTCAACAGTAGAGATATGTGGATTCAGGTCAGGAACAAGAAGATGCCTGCACTCATAATTTTCATTAAAAATTCTGTTGGGAAACAATAAGGACCTACTGTATAGCACAGGGAACTATATTTAATATCTTGTAACAACTTATAATGGAAAAGAATCTTAAAAAGAATAAATACATAGGTATATACACAATATACACACACACACAGAATTGAATTATTTTGCTCTATACCTGAAACTAACAGAAAATTGTATACAAAGTATACTTCAATTTAAAAAATAAAAATTCTATTGGATAATCTAGCCAAGGTAACAATAATAATAGTTAGCTACTTTGGTAGTTAACAGGCTTTTTTAAAAGCCTGAATAGGGAAGAGACTAATGAGATTTAAAACCATTAAGTAGAATTCTATATACTGACATAGAAATAAGTCTATGGCATATTAATGGAACACTCAATTAATAAATAATATAGAATAACAGTATATATACTATAGGCATTTAAGAGTAATTTTTTCTTGAACACTTCACATTTTTCAGCGCAGTGCTACTTTACACACATCTTACCCAGTCCTCCGTGGCCACCCATCACTTTGCAGAAGCACCCTCATCCTTCACTCCTACCTCTGAGCGTTGTTCCCTACTGTTCTTTCAAGCCAAGGTGGTCCATCCTCATCTATTAAACCAGGCACATTTGCACTCACACTTCCTTCTCCTTTGGGGGCTTCCATTTATGTCAACCACCCCCCAATATCATCTTGTAGCACTACTTATCTATTTGCATAACGTGCTTCTCCCCAACTAGACAGCACATTCCTCAAAGAAAGAACAATGGAATGAAAAGTACATTTAAAAATATTGGAATATATATAGTTGAACAGGGTGCTTTCTGTGCTTAATGTCTATCAGGGCATTGGAAATACAGGTTTTCAGTAAATACTTACTTGCTGAGAAACTGCATAGATAAATGAATATGTAAACTAATTTAGATGAGAGGACAATAAAATCACTAGCGCTTGAGGGTATGGACTACATCTTCTGCATCACTTTACCCAGAGTCCACTTCAGTGGCTAACACCTACCAGCACTTAAAAAACACCTGTGTGAATGACAGTAAGAAATGTAAGTAAACAAACGAAAGAAACAATGCTTAGGTGAAGGTTACAAATATCAACAGATTAGAATTTGTTGAGAAAAGGAAAACGTTCAGTGTAAGAGACTAGTAGCCACTTAGAAGATGGAATTGAAGACGCGATTCTATTTACAACAGCAACAAAAGAAGACGAGGTACTTAGGAATAAATATAACAAGGACTTTGCAAGGTCTACATGAACAAACTCATAAAACACTATTAAAGGACACAATCTGACAGATGGACAAACTGAGTCATAACATGTTTCTAGAGAGAAAAGCTCAAATCATAAAAATGTTGATTTCTCCTAAATTAACCTATAAATTCAAAGTAACTACAATAAGAATAAGCAATCAATGTGTTTTTTTGAAACTAGACAGGCTAGTTACAAAGTTATCATGGAGAAAAAAAAAAAATAGCAAGGGACCTTTTAAAAAAGGTAAAATAACTAGAAGCAAGAATTATCCCAATCAAACATTTAAATACATAACAATACTACAAAAATTAAAAGTTTGGGATTGGCATTTGAGTAAATAAACCTAAAGGCAAAAATGAAGAGGTCTGAAATCAACACAAAAATACACAGAAATTCAATATGACTTCATTTCAGATCAATTCAGATCAATGGAGAAAAGATGGAATATTCACTTAATAGTACTGGCATTACTGAGTAGTCATAAATCCTACTTTCACCCTTTAAAAATCAAATAAATTCCAGGTGAATCAATGACTTAATAATCGAATCTAAATCCATAAAAGTAACAGAATAAAAGAGACCTTTAAAAATCAAATAAATTCCAGGTGAATCAATGACTTAATAACCGAAACTAAATCCATAAAAATAACAGAATAAAACAGAACTTTTAAGTTTAGAGTTGAGAAAGTATTTAATGTAACACAAAACTTGGAAGCCTATAAACTATATAAAAATCTCTTATTTCCATAGTAAAATATAACATTAACAAACAACATTAAAAGTCAGACAACAAAGTAGCAAACACCTGCATCACACATCACTGGGTCAGTCTTCATTTATTTGTAAACAACACTGACAAGCCAATAAGAAAGTGCTAAAATCATAGAAGAAAAGTGGTCAAAGGAAATGAACAGATACATTTTTCAAACAGAAACACAAATGACTCCTAAATAAAGGAAGAGGTCCTTGTAATAAGTAAAGTCCTAAATTTAAACAGAGAGGACTCTGACATCCAGTCATGATGCTGTGACTGGTATCAAATTAGTCCTTCTACCACTAATCATGTCAAGCCTAGACAAAATGAATGACACAATCGTTTTTCAGATGTGAGGCAAGTAGTACAGGACTCCGGCTCCTGAAGAGAGGGAAAATGCATGGAATGAGCTCTGTAGACACCCTGATTCTACCTAGAGAAACTTTCCAAACTAAGCGCAGGGTGGTAGGGCCCCAGGAGAGCATGGCAGACTCACTTTGCTGAGGAGCAGGAGAATAAAGCTCGGGTTTGCTGAGGCCACCAGAGCTTGCCGGGCAGACTACTGATGAGGGTAGAGCTGCCCAGAAAAGAAGCTTCAGAAATCTGCATCGTGGCACCTGAAGTTTTTGGGCAAATACTGACGTGTTCACTGGATTAGATTCCAGGAAATGTGATAGAGAACAGCAGCTTGGAAGCTGGGGGTTGATAGAGAGTATGAAGATTGCATGGAGCTGGGAGAACACAAATTCTGACAATTCAGAGAAGACAGGCCTTGTCAAACAGATGGAGTATTCTACTGAGACCTCAGAACAGCCACACCTTACTGATAACCTCAGGTAACAAAAATTTAAAACAAGCCTTGAAACAATCAAGCAGAACCAGCAGTAAGTACAATGATAGCCAATAAAGAAGTCAACATTCTCTAAAGGAAGACAACAAAATTCAGACTCACGATACAGCCTCCAGAACAGCTACCAGGCAATGGCAGCTGTTTTGCATATATGATCTGGTAAATGTCACCAATAACCAAGACAAGAAGCACCAAGAGTACACAGGGTTTTAAAGCAGCAAATGAAAATATATTGAAAGTCATAAAAGAAAGTATGACCATAATTAAGAATCACAATTCTTCAAGAAATAAAACCTAAAAACAAAATGGAAATTCTAAAATTAAAAAGTACATTATTGGAAATGAAATATTCATCAGGTGTAACTAAAAGTAGACTAGAGTGCTTCCCTGGTGGCTCAGAGGTCACAAATCCACCTGTTAAAAACAGGAGATACGGGTTCAAGAAGATCTCTGGTCCGGGAAGAGCCCACATACTGCAGGACAACTAAGGTCAGGCACCACAACTCTTGAGCCTGTGCTCCAGAGCCCGGGAGCTGCAACATCTAAAGCCTGCATGCTCTACAGTTCATGCTCTAAAAAAAGGGAAGCCGCTACAATAAGAAGCCTGTGCACTGCAGCTAGAGAAATTCCATGAAGCAACAAAAACCTAGCACAGTCAAAAATGAATAAATTTATTCTTTCATAAAAGCAAACCAGAAACAGCAGCAAAAAACATCAGTAAGCAATAAGATAGATCTACAGAAATTATCCAGTTTGAAAAAAAAAGAAAAAACATAATTAAACTTAAGGTCAATGATTTTTACAGACTACTGTATCCAACAACCACAGAAAATGCATTCCTTAACAGTACACATGAAATCTTCAAGACAGACCACGTGCCAGTTCAAAATAATAATCTTCAAAAATTTTAAAAAGCTGAAATCTTACAGAGTTCTTTCAACACAATTGGAAATAAACTAGAAATCAGTAATAATAATGTATTTAGAAAACTCCCAAATATATGGAAATTAAACAATACACTTCTAAAATACCCATGGATTAAAGAGGGAATGAAGAAAATTAGAAAATATGTCAAAATGATTCAAGGAACACAACAGTGTTTAGAAAAGATCTGTAGCTCTAAATGCAAGTAAAGGAGAAAGCTTTAAAAATCAATTCTAGAAATTCCCATCTTAGGAATCTTGGGGGGAAAACATCAATTAAGCCGAAATGAATGAAACAAAAGACAAACATTAGAGAGTTTCTTCTCTTAAAGACTAGTTAATTGATTAAAAACCCAACAAAACTGAAGGAAAAGAAAAAACACAAATTAAAACCACAATGGAACGCTATTCTTTAATGAGAAGTAACAAAATACTGACACACAATGCAACACTGATAAACCTCTAAAAGTGTTCAGTTAAAAAACAGCCAGATGCAAAAAACTATACTATCGTGGCATGCATGAGAGCGAGCTAAGCTGCTTCAGGTTGTGTCCGACGCTGTGCGATCCTACGAACTGTAGCCTGCGATGCTCTTCTGTCCACGGGATTTCCCAGGCAAGAATACTGGAGTGGGTGACTCATTCTCTTCTCCAGGGGATCTTCCCGACCTAGGGATCAAACCTGTGACTCCTGCAGATTCTTTAACATCTGAGCCAATAGGGAACTCTATGCTAACTTTATACTATCTTGGATGGTACCATTTATGTGAAATGTTAAAAAAAAAAACCTCTAGAAACCAAAAGCTCAAATGGGAAATATAGCCCAACAAAAAGTTGCCCTAAATTTCACACCTCTGTATTATGTTGTATTATCAAATTTAATGACAATTTAAATATCAAGCTTAAGTAAAACTGACTCTGTTACATGTTCTTACCATGGGATCAGTTCACTCATCCATTCTGATATTCTCTTGCCAATACTTTTATTGAATTTGCTTTATTGCGTGAGGTCTCTCAGTTATGTCTGACTCTTTGCGACCCCATGGACTGGGATGGGTTGCCATTTCCTTCTCCAGGGGATCTTCCTGACCCAGGGATCGAACCTGGGTTTCTCACACTGCAGGCAGACTCTTTACCATCTGAGCCACCAAGAAAGCCCTTTATTAAGTTAGAACTCAATAAATATGAGCAAAGTGCAATTGAACATTGTTTTTTTTGTGTGTGTTTTTTTAAAGATTTTTGGCCATGCCACATGGTTTGCAGAATCTTAGTTCCCTGACCAGGGATTGAATCCATGACCTTGGCAATGAAAGCATTAAGTCCTAACCACTGGGCAACCAGGAAATTCCCTCAAACTTTTTTTAATTGATGAAAACTCTTTTGTTGGAAAGTATTACGAGGAACCTCAATATACAAAACAGATGAGAACAGAGGTGCTCCATGGAAATGAAGAGAAAGAAAGATGTCTTGCTTATGATCTACCTTTAAATTCCCTCTTCCAACCATGCACCTTCCTCTTACAGTAGTCTGGGTAATCATAAGATGACTACACCAAAGACCAAAATAAATATCTGCAAAACCTTTGAAGCACCATAACTTAGAATACTAATACTTCTTGGCAAGTGGCAGCTTTTTTCCTGTGTGTAGGGTGCTGAGGCAAGACATCTTGGGCAATTTTTCCTTCATTTGAACAGAATATGCAGTGGGCTTCCCTTGTGGCTGAGTCAGTAAAGAATCTGCCTGCAGTGCAGGAGACCTGGGTTCGATCCCTGGGTCAGGAAGATTCCTCTGGAGAAGAAAATGGCAACCCACGCCACAATCCTTGCCTGGAAAATCCCAAGGACAGAGGAGCCTGGTGGGCTGCAGTCTATGGGGTCGCAAAGAGTCAGGCACGACTGAGCGACTAACACTTTCATTTTACACTTTCTTGCAGTGGGCTCATAGCCTGGATACAACAAACTGAAAGATGCAACGGGTAGGAGTTCAAGTTTAAACTTCTACATAAAGTAGTTAACACTTGAGCTTTTCAGTTGTCCAATTTCACTTTTGGCTTTAGATGTCCACAAAACAGAATGTATTGACATTTTAATTAATGGTCTAATTCAACAAAATCTTGCCAACTTTATGTTGAAGACAAAGGCACACTCATGGGGGAGAATAAAATAACACCTGCACGGCACTGAAGGATGAAGAACAAGGTTGTCTGTGACGAGAGACTCCCAGCCTAGGAACCCACCACCCCAGTCCTACCCACCTACGCTCAGGCTGAAGGACCAAGCCCTCCAGTCCCTGTAACCACAGTGGACCACAGGCCATGGCCCAGAGTCTCCTCAGAGGTTCCACCCATCTCTCCGCCTAGAAGTTTCCTACATGGGGATTCAGCTCCCCACAGGAGTATACCTCTGGACATAGATCCTCTGGACATTTTGTAGTTGCCTGATCTTGTTGCATAGCTCCATCTGCCTCTGCAAAAACGTTTAAGCTCTGAAATTTGTTCTGCCATCTAATTTTATGAACACATTAATTCTTCCATTCTGTGCTGCTTTTATTTGAACTCCCTGAGTTGAATACATAGTCCATGTACCTTCCTTTTTCTTATTTATTAATAGAAGAATTTAAATCCCTTATCTTCAATCTGAGAAGAGATTAACTGAAAAACAAGGTGTGAATACATAGTTTTCCCTGAGCCATTATTTTCTAAATACTCTGCTGCTGTAGTTCCAACATTTTATTATTAAATTTTGCTGTATTTTGATGTAATCAAAAGAATGTTGGCATATAATTATGAAGCATAATACTATAATAAAATATACACGTTATATTGAACTTAAAAAATTAGGATATTACTAAATCCATTTAATCTGTCTCGATAAGCCTCGCTAGATATACCCAGTATTTTGGATTTTGAATGGTTTATTCCTTTGGCTCTGCTTTCACAATCCTATTATACATACATATCCCTAAATGTATTATTTTTGTTTTTGAGCTTTATAAAATTGGTTATTATATGACAGATAGAATTGTGCAGCCTGCTTTTTTCTCATTTAATATGGGTTGGTGCAAATAGCTATGAGACATTCATTTCATTGCTGGAAAATATTCCAGTATATGGTTTTACCACATTTACCTATTGAGATTCATTTGAGTTGTTCCCTTGCTATGAATATTTCTGTACATTTCCTTTGACTCAAATATGCAAGAGCTTCTCTAAGATATATTTGCAGAAAAGAAATTGCTCAAAGGATATACAAATGTTCAACTTTATAAGATAGTATAACTACTGTCCACAGTGGAATTAGGAGTGTACACAGTCATCCCCAGTGTTCATTTTGATCCATAACTTTAGCAGTAACCTAGAGTCAATCTAATAGCATAAAAATGGTATCTCATTGAGAATTTAATTTGTATTTCCCTGTTATTAAATAAGCTGGAATCAAGATTGCTGGGAGAAACATCAGCAACCTCAGATACGTAGATGATACTAGATCTAATGGCAGAAAGTGAATAGGAAGTAAATGAGGGTTAAAGAAGAGAGTGAAAAAGCTGGCTTAAAATTCAACATTCAAAAAACTAAGATCATGGCATCCAATCCCATCACTGTTTGGCAAATAGATGAGGAAAAAGTAGAAGCTGAGACGGATTTTATTTTCTTGGTCTCCAATATCACTGCAGATGGTGAAATTAAAGATGCTTACTCCTTAGAAGGAAAGCTATGACAAACCTAGACAGCGTATTAAAAAGCAGAGACATCACTTTGTCGACAAAGGTCCATATAGTCAAGTGAGCGAAAGCTGCTCAGTCATGTCCGACTCTTTGCGATGCCATGGATTGTATAGTCCATGGAATTCTCCAGGCCAGAATACTGGAGTGGGTAGCCACTCTCTTCTCCAGCTGATCTTCCCAACCTAGGGATCGAACCCACATCTGCATTGCACGTGGATTCTTTACCAGCTGAGCCACCTGGGAAGCCCCTATACAAAGCTAAGATTTTTTCAGTAGTCATGTACCTGTTTGAGAGCTGGGCCCTAAAGAAGGCTGACTGCTGAAGAACTGATGCTTTCAAACTGACGCTTGCAGATGGAGGGCAGGAGGAGAAGAAGGCAAGAGAAGATGAGATGGTTAGATGCCATCACGGACTCAATGGACATGAATTAGAGCAAACTCTAGGAGATAGTGAAGGACAGAGGAGACTAGCATGTCCATAGAGTTGCAAAGAGCTGGATATCACTTAGCAACTGAACAACGATTATTAAAAAAAACTGCTATTTTCACATTTGCCATTTTCTCTTCAACAAGCACTTATTCATTTCTTTTGTTTAATTTCCTAGTATGCTGTTTGTCTTTCTTGATTCTCACTGAACTGAGGGAGTTCTTCATATACACAGGAAACTAACCCTATGTCAATTACATAGGTCAGAAACAGCTCCCCTCGGTTTATGCTTTGTCTTTTCACTTCATATATGGTGTCTTACAAAGGATAAACTTGTAAAACTTTATGGCACTCAACATTTCTTCTGAAAGTTTTAAAGTTTATTCTTTTGTATTTAAATATATAAACCATATGGACCTGATTTTTGTGAATGGTATGAAGTAGAGACCCAATTTCTTTTTATCCCTCATCTTAAAAAGCTATTATTACAGGACCATTTATTGAATATTTACATCATTTCTACAAAGATTTAGAATGCCACTTCTGTCACAGAACAAGCAGGGCTCTATTTCTGAGCAATCTGTTCCATGGGTGTATTTGACCATACCTGAACTAAAACTCTGCTGTCTTTAATTAGTAGAATTTGACTATATATGGCCTTTCTGCTTCGACATAAAATCCTGGAATTAGATAATCAACTTCAAAAACCAAAATCCTGATAGTGTCAGGGGAAGAACACCGAAACCGCCCACCCTGGCCAGGCACCATAGTAACCATCTGCAGGAGCTGTTTCACGACAGGAGGTCCTGGTAAGGAACACGGAACTAATCAGCCGCCAACAACCAGAAGAGTTCAGGAAAGGTCAAAAGGAGACACCACATGTTCAACCACCTCCCAGAATCCTCCTCTCTGTCATCCATCTTGGCTGAACAAGCCATGCACCACCAGGAAGAACTCAGAGTCAGAATGATTGGCTAAAGACAACCCAGAAACTAATCCCATCACCATAAAACCCCAAACTGTGAGCCATGCTTCGAGCAGTTCTCCTGGGTTCCCTTACCCTACTGCTCTCCACCCAGGTGCCCTTTCCCAACAAAATCTCTTGCTTTGTCAGCACATGTGTCTCCTTGGGACAATTCGTCTCCAAGTGTTAGATAAGAGACCAGTTTCTGGCCCTGGAAGGGGTCACCCTTCCTCAACAATAATACACCTATTTTAATCATATTGAGTTCATAAACCAGTTTGGGAGACTACTGGTATCTTTGCTATCATCACCAGGTCTTCTAATTCATGAACAACATACATCTCTCCATTTATTCTTCCTAATGTTATTCAATAAAGTTTTATAATTGTCCATATAAAGGTTTTGTACATATTTATTTTAAGTATTGGGACTTCGCTTTTTATTGCTCTTTTAAGTGTTATCTTTTAAAACTCTATTTTTATATATAGAATAATTTTTATATAAATCTTAAATTGAACCAATTTGCTAATTCCCTTCATTTCTAGTAATTTTCTTATAGTGGGCTTTCCATGTAGAAAATTGTATCATCTATAGATAGCAATAATTTCTTTAAAACTGTTATACTTTTTATATTCTTTAAACATCATTCTGTGCTGAATAGGGGCTTACTCTGTATATGGGCAATGATCTTGTTCCTGACTTTCAGAGGAAATGCCTCTTAGGCATTATCTTAAAATTTAGGTATGCTGGATATTTTTAGTAAATACCTTCCATCAAAGTTAAGGAAGTCTCCTTTTGTTTTCATTTGGCTAAGAGCTAGTGGAGGTGATAGAATTCCAGTTGAGCTGTTTCAAATCCTGAAAGATGATGCTGTGAAAGTGCTGCACTCAATCTGCCAGCAAATTTGGAAAACTCGGCAGTGGCCACAGGACTGGAAAAGGTCAGTTTTCATTCCAATCCCAAAGAAAGGCAATGCAAAAGAATGCTCCAACTACCGCACAATTGCACTCATCTCACATGCTAGTAAAGTAATGCTCAAAATCCTCCAAGCCAGGCTTCAGCAATACGTGAACCGGGAACTCCCTGATGTTCAAGCTGGCTTTAGAAAAGGCAGAGGAACCAGAGATCAAATTGCCAACATCCGCTGGATCATGGAAAAAGCAAGAGAGTTCCAGAAAAACATCTACTTCTGCTTTATCGACTATGCCAAAGCCTTTGACTGTGTGGATCACAATAAACTGTGGAAAATTCTGAAAGAGATGGGAATACCAGACCACCTAACCTGCCTCTTGAGAAATCTGTATGCAGGTCAGGAAGCAACAGTTAGGACTGGACATGGAACAACAGACTGGTTCCAAATAGGAAAAGGAGTGCGTCAAGGCTGTATATTGTCACCCTGCTTATTTAACTTATATGCAGAGTACATCATGAGAAA
>SJYT01024346.1:26327-56188 GCA_006410635.1 Cephalophus harveyi
TGGAATCAAGATTGCCGGGAGAAATATCAATAACCTCAGATATGCAGATGACACCACCCTTATGGCAGAAAGTGAAGAGGAGCTAAAAAGCCTCTTGATGAAAGTGAAAGAGGAGAGTGAAAAAGCTGGCTTAAAGCTCAACATTCAGAAATCGAAGATCATGGCATCCGGTCCCATCACTTCATGGCAGATAGATGGGGAAACAGTGGAAATAGTGGCAGACTTTTTGGGGGGCTCCAAAATCACTGCAGATAGTGATTGCAGCCATGAATTAAAAGATGCTTACTCCTTGAAAAAAAAGTTATGACCAACCTAGATGGCATATTCAAAACCAGAGACATCACTTTGCTGGCTAAGGTCCGTCTAGTCAAGGCTATGGTTTTTCCAGTAGTCATGTATGGATATGAGAGTTGGACTGTGACGAAGGCTGAGCGCCGAAGAATTGATGCTTTTGAACTGTGGTGTTGGAGAAGACTCTTGAGAGTCCCTTGGCCTGCAAGGAGATCCAATCAGTCCATTCTGAAGGAGATCAGCCCTGGGATTTCTTTGGAAGGAATGATGCTAAAGCTGAAACTCCAGTACTCTGGCCACCTCATGAGAAGAGTTGACTCATTGGAAAAGATTTTGATGCTGGGAGGGATTGGAGGCAGGAGGAGAAGGGGACGACAGAGGATGAGATGGCTGGATGACATCACTGACTTGATGGACGCAAGTCTGAGTGAACTCCGGGAGTTGGTGATGGACAGGGAGGCCTGGCGTGCTGTGATTCATGGGGTTGCAAAGAATCGGACACGACTGAGCGACTAAACTGAACTGAACTGAGCCAAGAAATACTATCATTGTTTTAGGCTAGTTTGCAAAGCCCAAGGAGAGCATGGCAAACCACTCCCAATATTCTTGCCTGAGAATCCCATGTACAGAGGAGTCTGGCGGGCTATAGTCCATGGGGTCACAAAGAGTCAGAAATGACTGAAGCGACTTAGCACGCACGCATCCTTCAAGGATCATACATTAGGGTACTTGAGTTCATTGTGAATTGGTAAAATTCTAGGCTCTTAGGGTACAAAGAAAAGCCAGGCTTAGCTTAGTTAACAAGATCCAGGTAAAACCTCCAACCAACTGCCTGGAATATATACATTTTTGAAAATTGACAGAAAATGCTCCCTAGCAAGAGTGCTAAGTGGAATGGGCTGCTGGGGGAACATTCTAAATGGGAACAGGATCCCCAAGCAGAATTTCCAAAGGAAAGAAAATGAATAATCAGCTTTCTTCTTCCTTTCACATCTGCCCTTCTTCTTATTCAACAACCAGCAAAGGAGCTGTGTTGTTACAAAATGCACACTGGGGAGTGGAGTAGCAGCTGGTGTGCAGGCAGCTGAACGCCTGGGCAAGCCCTGGTCCCAGGAAACAAACGCCTCCCAGGTTTAAGGTGGAGCAACAGGGGAAATGAAGCTGGTTCACTTAGGAAGAGGCGCCTAGACTGTGGGGAGGGCCCCCAGATCTCCAGAGCAAATGAAGCCTCACTAAGGCATTTCACAGGAGAAAACCAACGAAAATTCATAAAAATGAACTCCCCTTTTTAAAGAGAGACTGGTATTTAAAATTGTGTTTATAAGAATAGAATCCATAATGGCCCAGAGGAAAGTGGTGGATGAGGCAACGGGGTAGGAGGGGAGTGGAGGTGAAATCACGATATGCTAAATAAACATCTTTCAAGGAGACAGGACTTGGGTCAAATTCATACTAAGCTCTAATTTACTGCACTCAGCAAAGTCTTCTGCCCTCTTCCTAATAGATTCAGCAGGTGATCCTGGTTATTTCTTGGGGTTCCCAAGTGGCTCAGTGGTAAAGAAGCTGCCTGCCAAAGCAGGAGACATGTTTGATCCCTGGGTCAGGAAGATCCCCTGGAAAAGGAAAATGCAACCCACTCCAGAGTTCTCGCCTGGACAATCCCATGGACAGAGGAGCCTGGAGGGCTGCAGTCCACAGTGTCACAAAGGAGCTGGCCATGATTTAGCAACTAAACAACAACCTGGTTATTTCTTAACACTTATTAGTATTTCACAGATGAAACAAGCTCATACAGAACAGTACTAATCCCCAGTGAAATAGAAGCACTTAAAAATTTTTCATGTCATGGTTGGGATTTTGCCAGTATGAAAGGAATCATTCTCAAAATACACAAAACTAGGAGAAAAAAAAGTCATTCCATGATTGTTACTGAATCAAGTCTGGCTGCTCACCACTGAAAAAAACAGTATGAGACAGAGAGATGTTGGGAGAGGGAAAGGTGTCTTTAATCAGAATGCTGGCAATCTGGGGAGACGGTGGACTCAGTGTTCCCCCCAAAACCACCTCCAAAGATTCTGGTTGGCCATGGAAGTTTTAAGGGGAAGAAGAGAGTTAACCTCAGTTAATCACTGAGATGGGGGGTCAGAGTCGTGTCCATCCCCCACTGCATGGAGGCTCATCAGCTTCTTGTAATTGTCCTTTCAATATTATCTCGTTTATACAGTTTAGTCACAGAGTTTCTTCATGAGATTATGGGAGGGGAAGCTAGGAAAGAGATCTGGTCATCTGTTAATTACTTACTCTTCCTATCGACTTCTTTAATCTACAGAAAGAGCCAACAAGTTAGGCAAGGTATTGTGTGACTAAAAGATTTGCAATGTGTGCCTAGGCCAGCTGTCTCTTATACACATCTCTAAAAAGCCTCTTGATGAAAGTGAAAGAGGAGAGTGAAAAAGCTGGCTTAAAGCTCAACATTCAGAAATCGAAGATCATGGCATCCGGTCCCATCACTTCATGGCAGATAGATGGGGAAACAGTGGAAATAGTGGCAGACTTTTTGGGGGGCTCCAAAATCACTGCAGATAGTGATTGCAGCCATGAATTAAAAGATGCTTACTCCTTGAAAAAAAAGTTATGACCAACCTAGATGGCATATTCAAAACCAGAGACATCACTTTGCTGGCTAAGGTCCGTCTAGTCAAGGCTATGGTTTTTCCAGTAGTCATGTATGGATATGAGAGTTGGACTGTGACGAAGGCTGAGCGCCGAAGAATTGATGCTTTTGAACTGTGGTGTTGGAGAAGACTCTTGAGAGTCCCTTGGCCTGCAAGGAGATCCAATCAGTCCATTCTGAAGGAGATCAGCCCTGGGATTTCTTTGGAAGGAATGATGCTAAAGCTGAAACTCCAGTACTCTGGCCACCTCATGAGAAGAGTTGACTCATTGGAAAAGATTTTGATGCTGGGAGGGATTGGAGGCAGGAGGAGAAGGGGACGACAGAGGATGAGATGGCTGGATGACATCACTGACTTGATGGACGCAAGTCTGAGTGAACTCCGGGAGTTGGTGATGGACAGGGAGGCCTGGCGTGCTGTGATTCATGGGGTTGCAAAGAATCGGACACGACTGAGCGACTAAACTGAACTGAACTGAGCCAAGAAATACTATCATTGTTTTAGGCTAGTTTGCAAAGCCCAAGGAGAGCATGGCAAACCACTCCCAATATTCTTGCCTGAGAATCCCATGTACAGAGGAGTCTGGCGGGCTATAGTCCATGGGGTCACAAAGAGTCAGAAATGACTGAAGCGACTTAGCACGCACGCATCCTTCAAGGATCATACATTAGGGTACTTGAGTTCATTGTGAATTGGTAAAATTCTAGGCTCTTAGGGTACAAAGAAAAGCCAGGCTTAGCTTAGTTAACAAGATCCAGGTAAAACCTCCAACCAACTGCCTGGAATATATACATTTTTGAAAATTGACAGAAAATGCTCCCTAGCAAGAGTGCTAAGTGGAATGGGCTGCTGGGGGAACATTCTAAATGGGAACAGGATCCCCAAGCAGAATTTCCAAAGGAAAGAAAATGAATAATCAGCTTTCTTCTTCCTTTCACATCTGCCCTTCTTCTTATTCAACAACCAGCAAAGGAGCTGTGTTGTTACAAAATGCACACTGGGGAGTGGAGTAGCAGCTGGTGTGCAGGCAGCTGAACGCCTGGGCAAGCCCTGGTCCCAGGAAACAAACGCCTCCCAGGTTTAAGGTGGAGCAACAGGGGAAATGAAGCTGGTTCACTTAGGAAGAGGCGCCTAGACTGTGGGGAGGGCCCCCAGATCTCCAGAGCAAATGAAGCCTCACTAAGGCATTTCACAGGAGAAAACCAACGAAAATTCATAAAAATGAACTCCCCTTTTTAAAGAGAGACTGGTATTTAAAATTGTGTTTATAAGAATAGAATCCATAATGGCCCAGAGGAAAGTGGTGGATGAGGCAACGGGGTAGGAGGGGAGTGGAGGTGAAATCACGATATGCTAAATAAACATCTTTCAAGGAGACAGGACTTGGGTCAAATTCATACTAAGCTCTAATTTACTGCACTCAGCAAAGTCTTCTGCCCTCTTCCTAATAGATTCAGCAGGTGATCCTGGTTATTTCTTGGGGTTCCCAAGTGGCTCAGTGGTAAAGAAGCTGCCTGCCAAAGCAGGAGACATGTTTGATCCCTGGGTCAGGAAGATCCCCTGGAAAAGGAAAATGCAACCCACTCCAGAGTTCTCGCCTGGACAATCCCATGGACAGAGGAGCCTGGAGGGCTGCAGTCCACAGTGTCACAAAGGAGCTGGCCATGATTTAGCAACTAAACAACAACCTGGTTATTTCTTAACACTTATTAGTATTTCACAGATGAAACAAGCTCATACAGAACAGTACTAATCCCCAGTGAAATAGAAGCACTTAAAAATTTTTCATGTCATGGTTGGGATTTTGCCAGTATGAAAGGAATCATTCTCAAAATACACAAAACTAGGAGAAAAAAAAGTCATTCCATGATTGTTACTGAATCAAGTCTGGCTGCTCACCACTGAAAAAAACAGTATGAGACAGAGAGATGTTGGGAGAGGGAAAGGTGTCTTTAATCAGAATGCTGGCAATCTGGGGAGATGGTGGACTCAGTGTTCCCCCCAAAACCACCTCCAAAGATTCTGGTTGGCCATGGAAGTTTTAAGGGGAAGAAGAGAGTTAACCTCAGTTAATCACTGAGATGGGGGGTCAGAGTCGTGTCCATCCCCCACTGCATGGAGGCTCATCAGCTTCTTGTAATTGTCCTTTCAATATTATCTCGTTTATACAGTTTAGTCACAGAGTTTCTTCATGAGATTATGGGAGGGGAAGCTAGGAAAGAGATCTGGTCATCTGTTAATTACTTACTCTTCCTATCGACTTCTTTAATCTACAGAAAGAGCCAACAAGTTAGGCAAGGTATTGTGTGACTAAAAGATTTGCAATGTGTGCCTAGGCCAGCTGTCTCTTATACACATCTCTAAAAAGCCTCTTGATGAAAGTGAAAGAGGAGAGTGAAAAAGCTGGCTTAAAGCTCAACATTCAGAAATCGAAGATCATGGCATCCGGTCCCATCACTTCATGGCAGATAGATGGGGAAACAGTGGAAATAGTGGCAGACTTTTTGGGGGGCTCCAAAATCACTGCAGATAGTGATTGCAGCCATGAATTAAAAGATGCTTACTCCTTGAAAAAAAAGTTATGACCAACCTAGATGGCATATTCAAAACCAGAGACATCACTTTGCTGGCTAAGGTCCGTCTAGTCAAGGCTATGGTTTTTCCAGTAGTCATGTATGGATATGAGAGTTGGACTGTGACGAAGGCTGAGCGCCGAAGAATTGATGCTTTTGAACTGTGGTGTTGGAGAAGACTCTTGAGAGTCCCTTGGCCTGCAAGGAGATCCAATCAGTCCATTCTGAAGGAGATCAGCCCTGGGATTTCTTTGGAAGGAATGATGCTAAAGCTGAAACTCCAGTACTCTGGCCACCTCATGAGAAGAGTTGACTCATTGGAAAAGATTTTGATGCTGGGAGGGATTGGAGGCAGGAGGAGAAGGGGACGACAGAGGATGAGATGGCTGGATGACATCACTGACTTGATGGACGCAAGTCTGAGTGAACTCCGGGAGTTGGTGATGGACAGGGAGGCCTGGCGTGCTGTGATTCATGGGGTTGCAAAGAATCGGACACGACTGAGCGACTAAACTGAACTGAACTGAGCCAAGAAATACTATCATTGTTTTAGGCTAGTTTGCAAAGCCCAAGGAGAGCATGGCAAACCACTCCCAATATTCTTGCCTGAGAATCCCATGTACAGAGGAGTCTGGCGGGCTATAGTCCATGGGGTCACAAAGAGTCAGAAATGACTGAAGCGACTTAGCACGCACGCATCCTTCAAGGATCATACATTAGGGTACTTGAGTTCATTGTGAATTGGTAAAATTCTAGGCTCTTAGGGTACAAAGAAGAGAAGGAAATGGCAACCCACTCCAGTGTTCTTGCCTGGAGAATCCCAGGGACGGGGGAGCCTGGTGGGCTGCCGCCTATGGGGTCACACAGAGTCGGACACGACTGAAGTGACTTAGCAGCAGCAGCAGCAGCAGGGTACAAAGAAAAGCCAGGCTTAGCTTAGTTAACAAGATCCAGGTAAAACCTCCAACCAACTGCCTGGAATATATACATTTTTGAAAATTGACAGAAAATGCTCCCTAGCAAGAGTGCTAAGTGGAATGGGCTGCTGGGGGAACATTCTAAATGGGAACAGGATCCCCAAGCAGAATTTCCAAAGGAAAGAAAATGAATAATCAGCTTTCTTCTTCCTTTCACATCTGCCCTTCTTCTTATTCAACAACCAGCAAAGGAGCTGTGTTGTTACAAAATGCACACTGGGGAGTGGAGTAGCAGCTGGTGTGCAGGCAGCTGAACGCCTGGGCAAGCCCTGGTCCCAGGAAACAAACGCCTCCCAGGTTTAAGGTGGAGCAACAGGGGAAATGAAGCTGGTTCACTTAGGAAGAGGCGCCTAGACTGTGGGGAGGGCCCCCAGATCTCCAGAGCAAATGAAGCCTCACTAAGGCATTTCACAGGAGAAAACCAACGAAAATTCATAAAAATGAACTCCCCTTTTTAAAGAGAGACTGGTATTTAAAATTGTGTTTATAAGAATAGAATCCATAATGGCCCAGAGGAAAGTGGTGGATGAGGCAACGGGGTAGGAGGGGAGTGGAGGTGAAATCACGATATGCTAAATAAACATCTTTCAAGGAGACAGGACTTGGGTCAAATTCATACTAAGCTCTAATTTACTGCACTCAGCAAAGTCTTCTGCCCTCTTCCTAATAGATTCAGCAGGTGATCCTGGTTATTTCTTGGGGTTCCCAAGTGGCTCAGTGGTAAAGAAGCTGCCTGCCAAAGCAGGAGACATGTTTGATCCCTGGGTCAGGAAGATCCCCTGGAAAAGGAAAATGCAACCCACTCCAGAGTTCTCGCCTGGACAATCCCATGGACAGAGGAGCCTGGAGGGCTGCAGTCCACAGTGTCACAAAGGAGCTGGCCATGATTTAGCAACTAAACAACCTGGTTATTTCTTAACACTTATTAGTATTTCACAGATGAAACAAGCTCATACAGAACAGTACTAATCCCCAGTGAAATAGAAGCACTTAAAAATTTTTCATGTCATGGTTGGGATTTTGCCAGTATGAAAGGAATCCATTCTCAAAATATACAAAACTAGGAGAAAAAAAAGTCATTCCATGATTGTTACTGAATCAAGTCTGGCTGCTCACCACTGAAAAAAACAGTATGAGACAGAGAGATGTTGGGAGAGGGAAAGGTGTCTTTAATCAGAATGCTGGCAATCTGGGGAGACGGTGGACTCAGTGTTCCCCCCAAAACCACCTCCAAAGATTCTGGTTGGCCATGGAAGTTTTAAGGGGAAGAAGAGAGTTAACCTCAGTTAATCACTGAGATGGGGGGTCAGAGTCGTGTCCATCCCCCACTGCATGGAGGCTCATCAGCTTCTTGTAATTGTCCTTTCAATATTATCTCGTTTATACAGTTTAGTCACAGAGTTTCTTCATGAGATTATGGGAGGGGAAGCTAGGAAAGAGATCTGGTCATCTGTTAATTACTTACTCTTCCTATCGACTTCTTTAATCTACAGAAAGAGCCAACAAGTTAGGCAAGGTATTGTGTGACTAAAAGATTTGCAATGTGTGCCTAGGCCAGAGTTGATCAGAGTATGGGGGTGCCTGGTTTAAAAGTTCATCACAATAGAGCTTTGCTGAAGTGACAAGAAAAGGGGCTTCCTCCTGAGGGCAGTTTCCTGTATAGAGCTGCCCTATGTGATGAAATTACATAATTGATATCTTGATGGATTTGCTTTCTAGAAGCCTTTGAAATTGTTACATGGCACTTACACCCCAACTTCTCTATGTCTATTACTACCATTGACTGAAGTATGGCAGAGCAGTGAGGGGGTGGGTGCAGGTAGGCAAGAGCCTTGGACAACTCCTGAGATCTTCCTTCTAAAATTGCCAGTGTCCCCAAAACTCTCCCATTTCAGAGGGCACAGACTCTTGACCCATCTCCCCCTTCGCATCATCACTGAGATTCTTCAACTATAAGAATCTAACAAATATAATCCTGAGGACACATTAAAAATTCAGTGAGCATTTTTTTAGAAAGAAAGAATGAACAGCTGTTTAGTGTAATACACTGGGCTGGGCCCAGTGGACATGTGCAAGGGGAGTGGAGACACATCTATTCTCACACAACAGAAACCACATCAACAACTCAAGGGACTGTGGAAGCAAATGCTGAAGGGGGCAGGCTCTGTATCAGATGCGGTAGTCCTGGCTTCTCTAGATGCCTTGTTTTCTAGTTTCCTAGCACATTCATTGCTCATCCCAGTGGAGAACTGCAGGAATTTCATTTGGAAAAATAATCAGAGAAAGCAAGAGGCTACCAAGGGTGCTCTATCCTGAAATGTTCAGGCTTAGATTGTTTTTTCACCCAAGAGAAGGCGAAGCTTGGTAGAAGGCTTTGGCTTTTTTGTTCATTTGTCTTTAGTTTCACTTTTTTAATCAGAATAATTGCTTTACATGTTGTGTTAGTTTCTGCTGTTCAGCAGCATGAATCAGCTCTAAGTATACAAATATCCCCTCCCACTTGAGCCTCCCTCCCTCCCGCCCCTGATCCCACCTGTCTAGGTCATCACAGACCACCAAGCTGAGCTCTCTGTGCTATACAGCTACCTATTTTAGCTCCCTGAGCTATGTATTAGCTATCTACTCTATACATGGTAGAGAAGGTGGGACAAATTAAAGTCATGTATTAAAACTGCGTCCTTTGTGTTCCACACTGCTCCCCTCATGTCACTGGCATTTGGGGCTGGATGAAAGAGTAGAATGTTCGGACAACACAGTGTTTTTCATCCTTACATTGTGGGTGTGTGTTTTCTATCTGCCTGTGTCAGTATAGATTCTGTAGTGGATTATAGGTTCTTTTTCCAGGATTCCCAATCTGTCACCCACTAGTGCTGTGACCTTGGGTGGGCTGCTTGACCACTGAGGGTCTCAGCATTTTCACCTGTAAAAGAGGTTAAGAAAAGCCATTATGCCTGCTTCGGCAAGCTCCTTTAAAGACCCAATGAGAATGCCTGAAGGCAATGAGGGATGGAAGATATTGCTGTGACCTGCCTCTGAGTTATAACTGAATTCACAAAGAGCCGAGTGCCTGGAATCCGGAGGGGTGAGCACTTAGTTACGTGAATCACACGTTTAATTGCCCACAGGGCAGTCTCTTCCTCCACTTCCTCTGTGGGAGCTTTTCTGTGGTCAACATTCCTGTGGTCCCAGAGGCTGAAGTGGGGCTGGGCAGGGATTAGCGAGGGCCATGTGCGCACTTTTATAATAGAAATAGAGCAACAAATGCCTCCTCAGGCGTAGTAGCAAGAGGAAACGGTCTGCACCTGGCCCTGAGTTTTTATCATGTTTCCTTTTTTTTTCCCCTGAAAAATTAGATTAGACCCTGTGTGGAATTGTGAATGCCCACACACCTACTTCATGATGGGAGAGCAGAGCAATCTGTTTTCAAAGGCCGAATCTGTTTCACATTTTTTTTTTCCTACCCACTGCTCTGTGGTTTTTCTCTCCTCTCTTCATCCCAGTGAGGATTTTTTTTTCTTCATCATTTTGAGTCAGCAGCCTGCCAGTAACAAAGGTACCCAGCTGTTCTCTGAGTTCTAATCTCTAAACAACTTTTAATAGGTCCTGCCTGCCTTCCACGCTGTGGGCTGCCACAATAACACTCCAGATTGCAGGTATTTTAAGGAGGGTTCTGAGGATTATGGCCAAGTGTGGTTTTTCCCAGTAGATTTAGGAATAGAATCTTTAATATATCCTATAATCTTTTGTTTTCCTTTGATAGATAGGTTTGAACAGTTTGCTATGATGCAGACTTGAGAGGGAGCTGGCAGGGCTCTCCCGACTGTACCCATGAAACCCTGGATGAATGATAATCATAGCTGACACCCACAGAGCAGATTATAATTATCTCAAGTAATCCCACCCCAACAAGAATGCTGTGGAGCAGATACTTCATTGGCCCCGTTGCATAGATAAGGAAACAGAGCTCTGCAGAGGTTAAGTAACTAGAGTCACACAGCAAGGACATGGCAGACCCTAGGTTCCAAGGAAGGCAATCTGACTCCATCCGAATCCATTTGCTTCTGCTGAAGTGTGGGTAGAAGCACAGACCAATTGCCCAGTTCATGTAAAACACAGAAAGTAAAACATGGTGTGATGGCCCATTTTATTTAGTGCGTGTCTCCAATACCCAAGACAAGCCAACCACTGAAATCACACCTGTATACAATCCCAGTCTCCAGGAAGAGTTAACTGGTTTTTTTTTTAAAATGGCAACCCACTCCAGTGTTCTTGCCTGGAGAATCCCAGGGACGGGGGAGCCTGGTGGGCTGCCATCTATGGGGTCACACAGAGTCGGACACGACTGAAGTGACTTAGCAGCAGTAGCAGCAGCAGTGTCCAACTCTTAGCGACCCCATGGACGGCAGCACACCAGGCTCCTCCATCCATGGGATTTCCCAGGCAAGAGTACTGGAGTGGGGCAGCAGCAAACTAGATTCCATTAATTACAATCATAGAATCAAACATCAGACTCAAAAAAAAAAATATGGAAGGGATTGTATGAATTAAATCATTGTTCTCAAAAAGACACCTCTTTCTCTCTCCTTCCTCCTCACTCCAAATGCACTGTGGCCCTGGGAAGTTCAGCTTGTCAAAAATGTACCCGTAGATCCAGGATTCAGAATGTCTATGTTATCAGGACAGGGTGGCCAAAGTTTAGCTTTGTACCAAATAGAAAGTAATGTTTGCTAAGCAAAATGATATGGTAAACACACTTGCATTGGACTATTTAAGCTAGTCGAGAGAATAAATTGCTTCCAAGCTTACATTCACATGGAAATGATTGAAATACTAATTATAAGCCTTTCTTACCTTTTCATTAAAGCCTGTTCCCTGAGGACCTCTGTTAGGTACAACTTTATTAAGTCACCATTCCTGGCTATTTAGAATAGCAACTCTACCTTAGGAAAATGAATTATCTTAATTCTGATTTTTCATTGGTTCAGATAGACATCTGGGCCTCCAACCCCTAAACCTGATAAATATTTCACCAAGAAATAATTATTGAGTGCATCCTACATGTCAGGCCCTGTGGTAGGTCCTGGCAATCCAAGAGTGGATAAGATTTGATTTCTATTTCAAAAAGGTACATATAGCTTTAATTTTGTTCTTCTCAAGAGTTCAGAAACTTTCCATTCATGAATATTTAAGACCACGTGGGTAGCAATGATGTGGGGAGAGAGGATTAAAGAATCACCAGATGATACCTCATTTCCTCTGAATAATATGACCCCAGATTCACCTCTGCTTGTAGACCAAATAGATTTGTCAATTGCCACATGTTAGTATTTATTGGTGTTGTTTAGTCTCTCAGTTGTGTCCAACTCTTTGCAACCCCATGGTCTGCAGCACTCCAGGCTTTCCTGTTCTTCACTGTCTCCCAGAGTTTGCTCAAACTCATATCCATTGAGTCAGTGATGCCATCCCACCGTCTCATCCTCTGTTGCCCCTTCTCCTCCTTCCCTCAATCTTTCCCAGGATCAGGGTCTTTTCCAAGGAGTCAGCTCTTTGCATCAGGTGGCCAGAGTATTGCTTCAGCTTCAGCATCAGTCCTTCCAATGAATATTCAGGGTTGATTTCCTTTAGGATTGCCTGGTTTCATCTCCTTGCTGTCCAACTGTTAGTATTATTATATATTAAGAAGTTGAATTTGAATTTCCATCGTTGCAATTGCACTGTAATAGGAGGTAGAAGGACCCAGTAGTTCCTAACAGAGATAGGGTGATGCTTGATTTTGAAAGACAGCAATGTCTCTTCTGTTCAATATCTTTAGATATTGATGGATCCTGTGACCATTTTCCAACTCACTGGATCCATAACCACTGAAGCCCCAAACTTAGTTTTGTAGTATCCATTCTAAATTGAAATCTTTTACAGTGGATAAGTCCAGTTGCATGCACTATTGAATAGAATGCATCACTGACTTCTATCCTTTCGGTTATTTGGTCTGGGATGCGTCTTGGGTTCTTTTCTTCCCCCACTGCTTATCAGGTCTCCCTCATTATATATTCAGCATCCAGCCTCTTCTTACCTTGACCTCCACATGCTGGTGCAAGCCTTGTCATCTCTCATCAGCTTCATTCTGGTAATCTTCTGAAGCTCCCTGTTTCTGTGCTTGCCACCTTAGAATCTCCTGTGATCCTTTAAAATTATAAGACCTGCCAAACTCTGTGATGGTTTTTCATCCAACACAGATCACATGGCCTAAGGAGCCCTTCATGATCTGGCTCATTTCACTCCCCTATCTCCCCCTCTCTAGTTCCCACTACCCGCTAAGGTGCTTGCATGCTCAGTCATGTCCAACTCTTGTGACCCTATGGACTGTAGCCCACCAGGCTACTCTGTCCATGGGATTTTCCAGGCAGGCGTACTGGAGTGGGGTGCCATTTCGCTGCCCTCTGCTGTTTCTCCAATAGGCCAGACATGTCTCCGTCGTGGGCACGTGCTGTGCCCTCTGTCAGGAATATCTTCCTCTGAATACCACCATAGTTGCTGCCTCACTGACATCATGTCTTTGCTCAAATGTCATTTCATACAAGGCCCTTAGCCTCCCATTTCAAATTGCCACCTCCCCACCTGACACTGCCTTTCCTTTTTCCCTGCCTGATTTTTACCATGAAACTTTTCTATGCATCTTAATTACTTTGATTTCCCCTGACACGGGCACCAGAATGGAAGCACAGTGAGGGCCAGGCTTTTTCCTTTTGTTCACTTCGGTATTCCCTGCCACTAGAAGAGCGCCCAGTGCGTCAGTATGCGCTTAGTAGCAGCCTATGTAAGAAACTAATCTGTGAATGAGTGGCATCGTTACCAACCCTTAGTTGAGGCCCTACCTGTACCTCAAGATGTATATCAGAGTCTCTGCAGGTACAAAGGAAGCATGTATAGTTTGCCAACAAAGGAATGCTACAGTCCATTGCTTTGATTTGTTTCCACATTTGTAAAAGGACATGAATTTATAATGTTTTGAAAATAGAACTAAATGGCTTCACTGTGTCATTTTGATCCTTGTCTGCCTTTTACAGATTGTCTGTTTCTTCCATCATTAATGGACCAGTCCTCATCACTTTTTGCTCTTACCAGCACCACTTTCTCAAACTACATCCTGGTCTGTTGTTTATAATGTATGGTAGGGTCAGAGCATGTTAGAATTTGCCCTCAAATACTACTAATTAGTTTCAGAGAAAAATCTGAGTGACTTGCTCCTTGAGACTGAAGCGATGGTACATTTCTGCTGGGTCACTGTGATACCAACACTTTACACACTTAATATATGCTGTTAGATACTTAATGCACATTGGCCACTCAGTGCTTTATTTATATCATGTTTCCAACCCATTTTACCTATTTGCGATTGCCTGATATTTAGCTCATAAGGGAGGGGAGTTTTTCTGGGCCAGTTGTTTTTTGTTTCTTTCTTTTTTTTTTTTTTTTTTGGGTGCAGTCATAAGCTTTTTCTATTTCTCAGAAGTTTTGTAAGACTTTTTCTAAATTAGTTCCTTAAATAACAGTGTGTCTGTTGGTTCATGGTATTATACTTACTAGTCACTATGTAAATATCAAGTCTATTAATTAAAATTCCACATTATTTGATAAAAGGAAATTAAGATAAAGTAAATATGCACTTTCTATAATGTATAACTAAAGAGCTTCTTGATGAGAGTGAAAGAGCTAGCTTAAAACTTAATATTTAAAAACCTAAGGTCATGGCTTCAGGTCCCATCACTTCAAGGCAAATGGATGGGGAAAAAGTGAAAACAGTGACAGATTTTATTTTCTTGGGCTCCAAAATCACTGCAGATGATGACTGCAGCCAAGAAATTAAAGGATACTTGCTGCTTGGAAAGAAAGCTATGACAAACCTAGAAAGCATGTTAAAAAGCAAAGACATCACATTGCCAACAAAGGTCTGTATAGTCAAAGCCATGGTTTTTCCAGTAGTCATGTATGGATATGTGAAGTGAAAGTGAAGTTGCTCAGTCGTGTCCGACTCTTTGTGACCCCATGGACTGTAGCCTATCAGGCTCCTCCGTCCATGGGATTTTCCAGGCAAGAGTGCTGGAGTGGATTGCCATTTCCTTCTCCAGGGGATCTTCCCAACCCAGGAATCGAACCCATGTCTCCCACATTGCAGGCAGACGCTTTACCATCTGAGCCACCAGGAAAGCATATTCTCCCCCATATCACCCTGAAGAGAAAAATGAGTGTCTGAACTCAGGGACAAGGCTTATTGGGACTGAAATTGTAACAGGCTCAATCTGGGAGGTAGAGAGAAGAATGACTGAACATCTTTTTAGCCTCCAATCATTACAAAGCATAAGTAACTCTAGAAGGAATGGACAATGGGAGGCCTAATCCTAGGGCAATTGACATTCTAGAGCATGTAGCCAGGGCCCTGCCTTCATCTCTAAATCTGTGATGCTTCAATTCTGCAAATCACAAGACCATGAAGATGAAGGATATGTGAGTTGGACCATAAATAAGACTGAATGCTGAGGAATTGATGTTTTCAAACTGTGGTGTTGGAGAAGACTCTTGAGAGTCCTTTGGACAGCAAGGAGATGAACGCAGTCAATCCTAAAGGAAATCAAACCTGAATATTTATTGGAAAGACTGACACTGATGCTGAAGCTCCAGTACTTTGGCCACCTGATCCAAAGAGCTGACTCATTGGAAAAGACTCTGATGCTGGGAAAGATTGAGGGCAGGAGGAGAAGGTGACGACAGAGGCTGAGATGGTTGGATGGCATCACTGACTCAATGGACGTGAGTTTGCACAAACTCTGGGACATAGTGAAGGACAGGGAAACCGGGCATGCTGCCATCAATGGGGTCACAAAGAGTTGTACACCACTTAGTGACTGAACAGCAACAACTTTCTATAATACTTCCAAATCTCAGAAGCAGCCTCACCCAAAGAAGACCATTTTCTCATGTCTCTCTTTGTGTTGAACATGAATCATTCATGGCCAAGTTCACACCTACCACTAGTACTACTTCCTCATAATTTCTGGCCTTATCTGCAGCTTCAGTGACAACCAGATATGGCCTAAGTATAAGGAAGATTTTAATAGGTCAGAATACCATCTCCCTAGAGATCAGGTTTATGTCTGTCTTCTGCTCTCTGGTGGCCTTGAGTCATCCTCTCTGATTTCTGGGATTCCAGATTCATTTTCTTATGCTCATCACTGGAAATCTGTCCTTTCCTTCAAAAGGAACCTTGCTTCTCTAGGGGCTGCGGAACTATTGTGCCTTTATGCTTTGCTCTCTGGCTTACACCCTTGATCCATCTAACAGGAAATGCCAAGTCACATAATTGCACATTAATAATTAATAATAATAAATGCCTTTTTATTCTACTTGACAGAGACTCTTCTAAGATCTTCCTACATGTTAGTATATTTAATCTTCACAGTACCCCCATGAAAGTTATCTTTAATATTTAAGATAGCTAGTAGCTCCCATTAGCTAGTGATGAAATTAATGCAGAACATATATAGACATGCATATGTGGGTATGTGTCTGCGGGAAGGGGAAAGGTTTATTTGAACTACAGGTGGGGGAATGTTTTCATTTTAAGTAGGAAAATAACCATTCAGAGAAGTTTATAAAATAATTATAATCGAAATAATAATCTGCTATTTCTTAATTATTATAAGCTTTGACTATGCTTTTGAAATTTATCTTTTTATTTTTGCCCGTCTCAGGTCACTTTCCCTATCTCCTAATACCATTTCCTTCTGTGTTACAGATGTGGTCCCTTTCATAGCTCCTCCTGGTGCTGGCACTCTGTGTGCTAAATTTCTCTACCTTCCTCTCAGTTTCAAAGCACCTTTACCATTTCTTCTGCCAAATAGATCCATAAGCCTTGCATCTTTCTGCTCTTTGTCTTTTGAATAGATCTGAGGAGTACCCTGCCTGTGTTTAATTTACACCTTAGTGATTCTCAATGTGCGGGCTATGGATCAAAGGCAGGATAACAGTTGGGATGCTTGTTAAGATTCAGATTCCTGGATCCCAATCTCAAGAAATAATGACTTGGTGGGTCTCACCTTGCAATCTTGCAATAGTCTAGTGATAGTAATACATAATAAAATTTGAAAATCACTGTTCTAGATTTTTAAAATTGTTTTACCATTTTATTCTTTAAGAGGCCTTGTTTTTTGGATATTTTAAATCGTGAAACAAAATAAGAATTAAACAGCTGTCTTCAGAGGGAGTATGGCACAATGCTGGCGTTCTCTCCATAGAGGACCTTTTACATACTCACTGTCATCTAGGGCTTAACAGTCCTATTTCTGAAAGCTTTTGTGAGCCTTCCTAGTAAGCATCTAATAAGTAGTTCTCTGTGCAGTATTTGATGGTTGCCTTGGGGCCTGATGCACCAAGATTCCATTGGTCCCATAGGCACAGAAGAGGTAAATTTTGGATTACAAATAAGTGCTGAGTGTGTGTCTGTATTGCACCCATGCATAGAAATATACATGTATAGATATTTCTTATAGTGATATATGCACTGGTAAAGTCTTAGACACTTACTTGTATATACATTGGTATATGGTAAGTATAATATATAGACTAATTCAACCCCTACTTCTAGCCTTTTATATTTTTAATGTGCCTAGTATCTTATCAACCACCATGATATAACTCTGTTGCTATGATAGGTAGAGAAGCTTAGATAGTTGAGACAGTAGAAGATGAAGATGGATGAAGTCTAGAGTTTATATGGCTGTATTGTACTTACCTAAATGAAGGTCTACGTTAAAAAACTTCCACCAAAGCCTTCCAGCTTCATTCATATGCAAGTTCTCTGACACGTTTCCTCTGAGCCAAAACTCAGCAAAAAGAATCATTCTTAATTTTCTCATCCGCGTAAGTATCCTTAATCATTCTCAAGGGTGTCTGTGCCAGAAGATCGACTATAGCATGAGTGTTAAAAAACAGTTTGGAGAGAAGAGAGACAAACACTGTTTTCTTTTTTCTGTGAATTTGTTGTTTGCTTAGCTGTGTCAGGCCTTAACTGCGGCCTGCGGGGCCTTTCCTTGGGGGGCGCGGACTCTTTCGCTGTAGCATGCAGGCTCAGTAGCTGCGGCTTGGGCTCTAGAGCTCACGGGTTGCGGTACTGGCGGCACACGGGCTCTCTAGCCGGGGCACGCAGGCTCAGTAGCTGCAGTGCAGGCTCGTTGTTCCACAA
This sequence comes from Cephalophus harveyi, assembly GCA_006410635.1. NCBI lineage: Eukaryota > Metazoa > Chordata > Mammalia > Artiodactyla > Bovidae > Cephalophus > Cephalophus harveyi. Next base: position 44,080 of record SJYT01024346.1, read on the forward strand.
CATGTGGAATCTTAGTTCCCCGACCAGGGATCAAACCCGCATCCTCTACCCGGTAAGGCAGATTCTCAATCACCGGATCACCAGGGAAGTCCTTATTTTCTTTTTTTCTGAACTCTTGGTGCTTAGCAATTTATAACACCTAGGCACTCAGCAACTATTAACTGGATGGTTTAAAAAAAAAAAAAAAACTTGTGAATAATTTTATCACTTTTAAATTTGATTCCCTCACTAACTGGATGTTATCCACCATGCTGTATAGCTTTTGGAGCCTACCCTAGACATAACGGTGTTCTGTGTCGGATATGTTGTGGCCACTGTTTATAGTGGCTAAATTCTTAATTCAAGAGGATCACTCTCAATTTCCTCCTGGAAACTGCTCAAGGGCAGAGCCAGGGTGTTAGCTGCCATCTACTAAAGAGGTGCTATGTGTTTGTCATGGTGCTAAGGTTTTCACACACATTCTTCACGTTTAACCCTGGTGGACACTTTGTGGAATGGAATTTACTTTCTCCATTTGAAAGGGGAGGAACAGACTCAAAAAACTAAATAACTCCCCCAAGCTCACAAGGCACAGAAAGTGGTGGAATGTAGGTTGTCTGACTCCATCTGTAGTACCAGGCTGCCTCTCAGCTTATTCCCTGTGTCCCATTCATGCTTGATTCCCCAGAATGTCTCAGTTCCCTGCACATAATAAATTATTTTTCTATGATTATATGTATCTAAAACTGGCACCAACATATTCTGTATTCTGGCAGTCCACATAATTTTAGGCATCATTTGCACTACTAAGTTGGGAGACCTGGGTTTGATCCCTGGGTTGGGGAGAGCCCCTGGAGAAGGGAAAGACTACCCACTCCAGTATTCTAGCCTGGAGAATTCCATGGACTTGTATAATCCATGGGGTCACAAAGAGCCGGACACAACTGAGCGACTTTCACTTTCACTTTTCTGTTCACTAAAGCATGGTAGGTAAGATCATGAACTTTGATCACCAAATGTCTGGATTTGAATCCTGGAGTCACCACATGGAAGACCTTGGACTCATGACTTAACTTCTCTGTGCCTCAATTTTCTTATCTGTAAAATGGGGGTGCTTGTTTTAAGGGTTAAATAAACTGATATGTATAAAGTGATTAAAAGAGATCTGGCTTAGAATGACCCAGGTTAAGTGCCTTCTAGAATTATTGTGTTCTACAGAAGGAAAAAGCTGGTGTTCAGTGACTTTTCTGTTCAGTAATGTTTTATGATGTTGTTGCATCATAGAGGGTCAAGTGTATATTAGGTAGACAAGGCTAGCCTGGTGCTTGCTTCCATGAAGCTGATAGCCTGTCAGGAATGATAGGCAATAAGGTAAATGCTATGGGGAGTCTTGTGTTGAGTTGGGGCAGGTGGGCAGAAAGTCTAGATAGTGAAAAACCTTGAATCCTGAACTCTCCAGCAAGATTTTAGATCAAGGCAGGGATGATTATGATGGCCTCTGATGCACTCAATATTGGCAGTAAAGTCAATGAGGGATTTAAAGGCCAGATCAGAAGTGGGGCCAAGAAAATGATTAGGATATGGTTATAATAGGCTGAGGACTTCCCAGGTGGCTCAGCGGTATAGAATTCACCTGCCAATGCAGGAGACGTGGGTTCAGTCCATGGGTTGGGAAGATTCCCTAGAGGAGGAAATGACAGCCCTCGCCAGTATTCTTGCCTGGAGAATCCCATGGACAGAGGAGTCCAGCAGGCTACAGTCCATGGGGTCTCAAAGAGTCAGACACAACTGAGCATGCATAGGCAGCAGTATAATAGTCCAAAGGGCAGATTATAATGTGGAAGGGGAGGAAGAGAGCTGATAAGGGGATCCTGCAAAGGAAGAAGCAAAAGGATAAACTGACTTAGGAACAAAATAGAAGGGACTGCTTCAGGACCTCCAGCTGGTTAGTTGCAGAGATGGATCCAGAATGCGCATCTCCTCCCTCGGGGTTTCCCATGATAAGGATGCATTTGTGGAAAAAGTGAAGTGTTAGTTGCTGTGCTGCTGCGGGTAAGTCACTTCGGTCGTGTCCCACTCTGTGCGACCCCAGAGACGGTAGCCCACCAGGCTCCTCCGACCCTGGGATTCTCCAGGCAAGCACACTGGAGTGGGTTGCCATTTCCTTCTCCAAAGCATGAAAGTGAAAAGTGAAAGTGAAGTCGCTTAGTCGTGTCTGACTCTTAGGGACCCCATGGACTGCAGCTGACCAGGCTCCCCCATCCCTGGGATTCTCCAGGCAAGAGTACTGGAGTGGGGTGCCATTGCCTTCTCTGGTTAGTTGCTCAGTCATGTCCAAATCTTTGTGACCAAATGGACCGTAGCCCACCAGGTTCTTCTGTCCATGGAATTCTCCAGGCAAGAATACTGGAGTGGGGTGCCATTGCATTCTCCAGGGAATCTTCCTGACCCAGGGATCAAACCCGAATCTCCTACATTGCATGCAGATTCTTTACCATCTCAAAGTGTGGTTCTCAAAGTGTTGTTCCAGCGCCATACAGGAACTCATTAGAAATGCAAAGTCTTGGGTCCCACCCCCATGCATCAGAACTAGTAGGGGCCAGGCAATCTGTTCCTTAACCAGCTGCCCAGGTGATCCTGATGTCCTAAAAGTTTGAGAACCACTGCCCTTATTCATCTGGGTCGTGAAGATCTTTTTTGTACAGTTCTGTGTATTCTTGCCACTTCTTTTTAATATCTTCTGCTTCTGTTAGATCCATACCATTTCTGTCCTTTATTGAGCCCATCTTTGTGTGAAATGTTCCCTTGGTATCTTTCATTTTCTTGAAGAGATCTCTAGTCTTTCCCATTCTGTTGTTTTCCTCTATTTCTTTGCATTGATTGCTGAGGAAGGCTTTCTTATCTCTCCTTGCTCTTCTTTGGAACTCTGCATTCAAATGGGTATATCTTTCCTTTTCTCCTTCGCTTTTTGCTTCCCATCTTTTCACAGCTATTTGTAAGCCCTCCTCAGACAGGCATTTTGCTTTTTTGCATTTCTTTTTCTTGGGGATGGGCTTGATTCCTGTCTCCTGTACAATGTCACGAGCCTCCATCCATAGTTCATCAGGCGCTCTATCAGATCTAGTCCCTTAAATCTATTTCTCACTTCCACTGTATAGTCATAGGGACAACAGAGGGTGAGATGGTTGGATTGCATCACCGACTCGATGGACCTGGGTTTGGGTGGACTCCAGGAGTTGGTGATGGACAGGGAGGCCTGGCGTGCTGCTGTTCATGGGGTCGCAAAGAGTTGGACATGACTGAGCAACTGAACTGAACTGTCCTTATTCATTTATCCCTACAGCAACTATTATCAAGGATTATACACTCAGAGGCTACATCTGTGAATCAGAGTCCAGGTGCCCTTAAGGAGTTAAAATTTCAAATAATCAAACAATTACAGGGGCTTCCCTGGTAACTCAGCCATAAAGAATCCGCCTGCAATGCAGGAGATGATCCCTGGGTTGGGAAGATCCCCTGGAGAAGGAAATGGCAACTGACTTTAGTATTCTTGCCTGGAGAATCCGTTGGACAGAGAAGCCTAGTGGGCCACAGTCCATAGGGTTGCAGAGAGTCCGGCAAGACTTAGTGACCAAACAACAAGGACACCCCCAAATTTTCAAATAATCAAACAATTACAGGAGCAAAGTTGTGCATGGGCACATTTAACAGGAGGACTTAAACTTGCCAGAGTAAATAGGAAGATTTTCCTTATGATGAATTTTTGCAGTGAGAACAAGAGTTTTTTGGATTAAAGCCTGCAATGGCACCCCACTCCAGTACTCTTGCCTGGAAAATCCATGGACAGAGGAGCCTGGTAGGCTGCAGTCCATGCGGTCCCTAAGAGTCAGACATGACTGAGCGACTTCCTTTTCCCTTTTCACTTTTCATGCATTGGAGAAGGAAATGGCAACCCACTCCAGTGTACTTGCCTGGAGAATCCCAGGGACAGAGGAGCCTAGTGGGCTGCTGTCTATGGGGTTGCACAGAGTCGGACACGACAAGCTACTTAGCAGCAGCAGCAGCAGCAGCACAGACAAAGTGAAAGAAGGCCTGAGTAGCTGCAGCGTAGTTACGAAGGGCAGGGGCAAGCTTGCTGAGGATGAAGAATAAGCAGAGACCTGAACATGCAGGCATGTTGGCCTTGGGACAAAGCCCTGTGAAATGGAAAACTCTGGGAGAGGGGGAGCTCGATGAGAGTTGCACTTTTAAAAGACCACTCCGACTCTTCTTGTGTAGCTTATACTTAATACCATTGTAATCTTCACAGGTATAAATTCAGCCATCCTGAGCAGTTCCCCTGAAACCCATAGGAGTCTCTAATTTGTCCAGCCCTCTGCCTTCCGGGCGGGAAGCCCAGCCCTGATGCTTCCCTTCAAATCTGTGTGCTTTCTGACCCTAAAATTCTCCCAACTAGTTCAAAAGCAGCCATTAAGTTTGAGTTTTCAACTGGCCTCCAGCCATGAAACCACCAAGAGTTTCAATTTAATTTTCCTTTCATGCCCATTCACACCTTGACTCCTTTTGAGAAAAACCAACTATTAATACTGTGATAATAAACTCATTTTATGCTTTGGAAGGAAAGAAAATGCTCAACTGAATTCACCATTAAATACATTCCTCTCATGATGGAGCCTACATTTAAGTCAGGCTCCTATTAGTTGAGAAAAGAGTGTCCACTGAGGTATGAAATGTTTATTGTAGCTGGTTCCTGCAAGCGCTGCCAAGAGAAAGATAGTATTTTCAATGACCAAAAGCCGCAATGCACAAGACATGAATTATGTATGCCTGTCTCTTTAAAACAAATCAGCATAAATTATCCCATAGGGCAGACTGCAGGAATTGAGGGCCCCTGAGAGATATATGTTGTCTTGGTCTTGGTGTCAGAAACCTTGGGATGAGAAAGTAGTGACTGAATGAGACGCCAAATCACAACCTTATGATATTTAAGGCGGGGAGGTAGTTAGGAATGAGCAGTGCCCTGCATTTCTGAGCATCATCTGTCAAGGAATGAGTAATCAACATGTCATTATTATTCTCATCAGCCCAAAGCATGAGAGTAAATTGAGTGAAAAAAATCTTCACATTATGTGAAATGATTACTGCCTTGGAGCCATCATAAACAATGATCTTGCCCTAGTGCTAGGCAGCAAAACAAATGAGGGCTGCCCACTGCTGGTGCAGTACCATATTCATTATTAGATTTTATACCACCAACCCCAGCCATCTTGCAAGGGCCTGATTTAATGATTAGGGCTGGGAGAGTATTGCTCAATCCCCCTGTTAGGTGCAACCTTTGGCTCCACATTGGGGACATTGGCTGCCTTGCACAAGGCTTCTCTCTTCCACTCAAGTTTATATTCACCACTTGGCTCCCCAGAACAATGAGGAAGTCCATAAAAGGGCTATGCCTGTGGAATATGGGTACCCACTGGTTGCTTTCAAATGTTAGCTAGTCAACCAGGCTCCGGGCAGGCAAGAAGCAGCAGGAGACACAATAAAAATGAAGACATTGTCAGAGGAGGCTCTGACCTTCCCAGGGAGTAAGGCTAGAAATTAGTGAAGCACGTGCACGGGCTCTGTGCTGGTGGTCTAGTTCTATCAAATCCTCATCAGGGTGGAGAGATTCTGAGGGTAGGTCTGAATGTACCCAGCAAACCAGGCTCCTCTGTACAAGTTAAAGGCCATCCTATCTTGCCTCCTAGGATGATGTCCTTGTGTAGAGTGCACAGTTCACAACTGTAGACAGTAGTGCTTAAAACACTTCAATGTTTAAAATCATGTAGTTTTTGCTCATAAGGTGTTACTGGTGCCGGTATACCCGGCAATCTTGATTCCAGCTTGAGCTTCATGCTGTCTGGCATTTTGCATGATGTATTCTGCATATAAATTAAATAACCAGGGTGATAATATACAGCCTTGATGTACTCTTTTCCCAATTCGGAACCAGTCCATTGTTCCATGTCCGGTTCTTTTGTTGCTTCTCAAGTGGCAGGTAAGGTGGTCTGGTATTCCCATCTCTTGAAGAATTTTCCAGTTTGTTGTGATCCACACAGTCAAAGGCTTTAGGGTAGTCAGTAAAGCAGATGTAGATGTTTTTCTGGAATCCTTTTGCTTTTTCTATGATCCAACAGATGTTGGCAATTTGATCTCTGGTTCCTCCACTTTTTCTGAAACCAGCTTATACATCTGGAAGTTCTTGGTTCACAAACGGTTGAAGCCTAACTTGAAGGATTTTGAGCAGTACCTTGCTAGCATGTGAAATGAGTGCTGTTGTGCAGTAGTTTGAACATTCATCGGCATTGCCCTTCTTTGGGATCAGAATGAAAACTGACTTTTTCCAATCTTGTGACCACTTCTGAGTTTTCCAAATGTACTGCCATATTGAGTGCAGCACTTTAACAGCATCATCACTTAGGATTTAAAATTGCTTAGCTGGAATTAGTAGACTGGACACAGCCAAAGAAATAATCAATGCACTTAAAGATTTGATTGGACTTAAAGATTTGAAGTCCATAATAATTTAAGTTTTTACAAAATGTTTATTATTTTTGTATTAGAGAAAAATAATTTATGGAAGAAAACTTAGAAAGTATAGACAAGCAAAAAATAGATAAATTAGAAACCTGTCATAACTCTACCACATCAATATAAACCCTGTTATTTTTTTTTTACTTTCTAAGCACTGTTGCTGGGATTTCTTTGGCATTCAGATTAAATATGTCTGATTATGTTATTTGTTACTCATAATATTCTTTGTCATTGCCTTCAGTTTGTTTGATAGGTGAGTTTTGTATTTCACCAAAAAGAGTAGAAAGGACCAAATCAAGGTTCTGTTTTTCCTGTTTCTTCCCATAGTTCTTTTTTTAAATTAATTTGTTTTAATTGGAGGCTAATTACTTTACAACATTGTAGTGGTTTTTGCCATACATTGACATGAATCAGCCACGGGTGTACATGTGTTCCCCATCCGGAACCCCCCGTCCACCTCCCTCCCCACCCCATCCCTCAGGGTCATCCCAGTGCACCAGCCCTGAGCACCCTGTCTCACGCATGGAACCTGGACTGGCAATCTATTTCACATATGGTAATATACATGTTTCACGGCTATTCTCTCACATCATCCCACCCTCGCCTCCCATAGTCCTTTACCCAGTGCTCCCTAGCCATACTGAGCTTTGTTTTGCTCATCCATTGCTAGATAATGGAGAAAGTAATTTCCCTGGGTTTCATAAGATGGAGACTGATATTTTTCAATAGAAGAGCTTCTGCCTCTGATTGGAAATGTCATGTTTATCAGATACACATCACATTCTTTCTGTTCCCAGATAACATGTCTAAGAATTAAGCCTTTCTTCCAGAGTATCAAAGTAACCTAGGGGATGAGAGTGTTTGCATCTCACATTGGACCTCAGATAATCTGGTATAAATATTGCTCAATAGTGGGAACTTCATCAGAAATCTTGAAGGTAATGGCAGGCTTTTTCTCACCTTGTTGCCTAAGCCCCTACCATTGGTTCTACTGGCAGGTTTTAATATCCTTTTAGATCCCACTTGTAACCTAAAGCAGCAATGCTAAGATTATTATTCATAGATGTTAGCAGGAATGCTAAGAAAACAGGAAATTGCAAAGAGGAAATGAAGGTCATTGGTCACAAAATTAAGTTCAAATGTTAGTTCCCTTAGGAAGCCTTCTCTGAACTTCAGAAAAAAATATATTCCCCTGAAATATCCCTGATGTCTTTTGGCGGAGGTAGTGGAGGGGTTCTTTTCTTTTCCCTTGAAAATGGCTAACACAATTTCTACTTAAATATTGTGCGATTATTTGGCTTCTTCTATTGTGATTATTGGACTTCTTCAGAGTCCAGTTCGCTCACCATTGAATCCCAAACACTCAGTTTGTGCTGTGTAGTTGGATCCAATATATATTTGTTAATAGAAGTAATGAATGAAAACTAAGAGATCAAGATTTCTTCACATCTCATCTCTCATCCTAGCATAGTTTGGGAAGTTGGGCTCATCATTTGAATGACAGCTCCTCTTGAAAATAGAAAAGGTAATAAGACAGCTCCAGTTTTGTGATTATTGCTGTGAAATTGCATATTATTTGTGAAAATGCCTAATCTGACTTACTCTGTTGATTAAAAGCTACTCTACTCCTTCCTCACATGATTATGATCTCTACTGGCAAAAATTCTGTTTAGTATAAAATATTCAATACATTATTGCCTCACTTGTCCTACACACTTTTATAATTAAAACTTTCAATAATTCTCCATTAAAAATTGTGGACTCCAAGTGTACACATAGTTCTATGAATATTAACACATGCAACAAATACAACCACCATCACAGACAAAAGTATGTCATGGGGATTTTTCAAAGTCAGACTTTCTCAACACATACAATTACCATATGGTCTAACAATCCAATGTCTAGGAATTTATTATGGGCTTTCCTGGTGGCACAGATGGTAAAGAATCTGCCTACAATGCAGTAGACCCGGGTTCGATCCAGAGAAATGAAAATTTATGTTCACATAAAAACTAGTATTCAAATGTTTGTAGCAGCATCATTCATAATCATCAGAAACTTTAAAAAGTAAAATATTACCATAAAGTAAACGTTACCTTTGTTGTATTCTACTTCTTTTCTATCCCAGCATAAAACTAGAATATTCACTAGAATTTTAGTTAGGAGTGACTTTATCATTTCTCATTCTCCCAGCTTTTGCTAATAGTAGGATGGTTAGGAGTGCCATTAAATTGATGTAATTCAAGGCACTTGAGTGCAGTTAGATAATATTCTGATATTCTTCTGTGCTCCACTCTGGGTGCCTGAACATGTATGAAGGGGACTAATGGATCAGTGGCAGAAATTCTCAAAGCACTAAGTGGCACTTGTATCAAGAGACTATTATGCAATTATAATTAAAAACCATTCGTCATTGGAATTTTTGTCACTTTTTCCCTCTTTCATGAGTGTTCTTTATTTTCTTCTAGCTCAATAGACTAATTCTAAAGAATAATTTAATTTTTCAAATGCTCAGGGACACCAACTGTGTTCATGTGCTTTTACAAATGATTTAATAAAGACTTTAGATTAATTTGCTATAATTTCTGGGTGGCAACCACATCCTACATGGAGGTGGTAAGGAAGTCACACGTTCTAGAAATGATGACTAACATGTGAGCTTGCAAGGGATCAAGGCATGAAATCTTCACTGCAGAAATAGCAGGATAGAATCCCAGAGTGTGTACCTCTTCACCTTAGCAGTGTAACTAGTTTCAGTTCTTCTTGGGAATTAAAGAAAGAATTGAAAAGAAAATAAGGGCAGTGAATATCCCATTCTTCAGCTAGAAATATTCTTGAGTGTGTGTGCTAAGTTGCTTTAGTTGTGTCTGAGCTAAGTTACTTGAATCGTGTCTGACTCTTTGAGACCCTATGGGCTATAACCCACCAGGCTTCTCTGTTCGTGGGATTCTTTAGGCAAGAATACTGGAATGGGTTGTCATGCCCTCCTTCAGGGAATCTTCCCAACCCAGAGATCAAACCCACATCTTTTTTGTCTACTGCATTGGCAGGTAGGTTCTTAAGTACTTGAGGATGTGCAGGCCAACTCAAGAATAAACTGCATGAGGAGGCTCTAGAAACTTCACCCACATTTGAACCAGGAAACTGGGGTTTTCTCTGCTTTCTACATTGCACTTCTATGTCTGATTTTACTCAAAAAATTTTGCTGAGTTGCTGACTCAGTACTGTAACAGCTCAGTCAAACTACCTCCCTACAAGTCATGTATGTTTAACTTTTTAAAATATTAGAACAATTTGGTCAATTGTTGAATATACATACACTTAACCGTATAACTCAGTGTTTTTAGAATATTCACAGACTGTACAGTCATCACCACATTAAATTTTAAAACATTTATCACCCTCTTGGGACTTCCCAGGTGATGCTAGTGGTTAAGAACCAATGCCAGAGACGTAGGAGACGTGGGTTTGAGACCTGGGACAGGAAGATACCCTGGAGAAGGAAATGACAACCCACTTCAGTGTTCATGCTTAGAGAATCCCATGGACAGAGGAGCCTGACAGTCTCTGCTCCATAGGGTCACAAAGAGCCTGACACGACTGAAGCAACTTAGCATTTCATCCCCCAAGGAAACCCTGTACACTTTGGCTCTCATCCTCCTATTTATTCCCCTCATGCCTCAGCCCCCTTTCAGCCAAAATTCACTTTCTGCCACTGGTAGACATTTTATATACATGGTATCATGGAATACGTGATCTTTTGCGATTAATTTGTCACATTTACAAGGTTTATCCATGTTGTAACACAGATCACAATTTCATCTTTTTTATCACCAAAAGTAATTTTTATATAGATATATGTTTTCATTCATCAGTTGATGGGTATTTGGGTTTCTGCTTTTTTACTTTTCAGTATAGTTCAGTCGCTCAGTCGTGTCTGACTCTTTCCAACCCCATGAACCACAGCACACCAGGCCTCCCTGTCCATCACCAACTCCCGGAGTCTACCCAAACCCATGTCCATCGAGTTGGTGATATCATCCAACCATCTCATCCTCTATCATCCCCTTCTCCTCCTGCCCTCAATCCTTCCCAGATTCACTGTCTTTTCAAATGAGTCAGCTCTTCACATCAGATAGCCAAAATATTGGAGTTTTAGCTTCAACATCAGTCTCTCCAATGAACACCCAGAACTGATCTCCTTTAGGATGGACTAGTTGGATCTCCTTGCAGTCCAAGGGACTCCCAAGAGTCTTCTCCAACACCACAGTTCAAAACATCAATTCTTCAGCACTCAGCTTTCTTTATAGTCCAACTCTCACATCCATACATGACACTGGAAAAACCATAGCCTTGACTAAATGGACCTTTGTTGGCAAAGCAATGTCTCTGCTTTTCAATATGCTCTCTAGGCTGGTTATAACTTTCCTTCCAAGGAGTAAGCATCTTTTAATTTCACTGCTGCAATAACCATCTGCAACAATCTTGGAGCCCAGAAAAATAAAGTCAGCCACTGTTTACACAGTTTCCCCATCTATTTGCCATGAAGTGATGGGACATGGAACAACAGACTGGATCCAAATATGAAAAGGAGTACATCAAAGCTGTATATTGTCACCCTGTTTATTTAATTTATATGCAGAGTACATCATGAGAAACGCTAGGCTGGAAGAAGCACAAGCTGGAATCAAGATTGCCGGGAGAAATATCAATAACCTCAGATATACAGATGACACCACCTGTATGGCAGAAAGTGAAGAGGAACTAAAGAATCTCTTGATGAAAGTGAAAGTGGAGAGTGAAAAAGTTGGCTTAAAGCTCACCATTCAGAAAACTCAGATTATGGCATCTGGTCCAATCACTTCATAGGAAATAGATGGAGAAACAGTGGAAACAGTGTCAGACTTTATTTTTTAGGCTCCAAAATCACTGCAGATGGTGATTGCAGCCAGGAAATTCAAAGACACTTACTCCTTGGAGGGAAAGTTATGACTAACCTAGATAGCATACTAAAAAACAGAGACATTACTTTGCCAACAATGGTCCATCTAGTCAAGGCTATCGGAGAAGGCAACAGCAAGCCACTCCAGTACTCTTGCCTAGAAAATCCCATGGATGGAGGAGCCTGGTAGGCTGCAGTCCATGGGGTCGCTAGGAGTCGGTCGCGAGTGAGCGACTTCACTTTCCCTTTTCGCTTTCACACAATGGAGAAGGAAATGGCAACCCACTCCAGTGTTCTTGCCTGGAGAATCCCAGGGACGGGGGAGCCTGTTGGGCTGCCGTCTATGGGGTCGCACAGAGTCGGACACGACTGAAGCGACTTAGCAGCAGCAGCAGCAGCAGTCAAGGCTATGGTTTTTCCAGTGGTCATGTATGGATGTAAGAGTTGGACTGTGAAGAAAGCTGAGCACCGAAGAATTGATGCTTTTGAACTGTGGTGCTGGAGAAGACTCTTGAGAGTCCCCTTGGACTGCAAGGAGATCCAACCAGTCCATCCTAAAAGAGACCAGTCCTGGGTGTTTGTTGGAAGGACTGATGCTGAGGCTGAAACTCCAAT
>SJYT01024348.1:0-12373 GCA_006410635.1 Cephalophus harveyi
AACCAGTAATGCTGAAGAAGCTGAAGTTGAACGGTTTTATGAAGACCTACACGACCTTTTAGAACTAACACCCAAAAAAAAGATGTCCCAGGTCCTAGAGGCCACATATTGGGCGTGAGAGTCACATAGGGAGGTCATGTAGGGGTGGGAGAGAAAGAGAGAGATGCCAAAATCGTGGCCCCTGTGTTATGGTTGTTCAGTTGTTATCTCCAATTCTTTGTAGCCCCATGGACTGCAGCACACCAGGCTTCCCAGTCCACCTCTGTCTCCTGGAGTTGGCTCAAGCTCATGTCCATTGGGTTGGTGATGCTATCTCACCACTTTAACCTCTGCCACCTCTGCCTATCAGTGCCAAATCAAATCTTGGAGACAGAGTTTTGAATGAAATAGAAAAAAAAAAAAAAGCTTTATTGCTTTGCCAGGCAAAGGGGATATAGTAAGCTTTTGACTCCCCCCTCCAAACTGTGTCCCAACCTAGGAGGATTTGATAAGAAGTTTTATAACAATGGTTCTTCAAGGGCAGGGATACTCATAAGATTAGGGTGTGTTCAGGGACATTACTCCTTTGCTGTTGTTGTTCAGGTGCTAAGTTGGGTCTGACGCTGTGATCCATGGACTGTAGCATGCCAGACTTCTCTGTCCATCACTGTCTCCCGGAGTTTGCTCAAACTCATGTCCATTGAGTCATCGATGCCATCTAACCATCCCATTATCTGTAGTTCCCTTCTCCTGTTCTCAGTCTTTCCCAGCATCAGGTCTTCTCTAATGAGTCAACTCTTCACATCAGGCGACCAAAATTTTGGAGCTTCAGCTTCAGCATCAGTCCTTTCAATGAACACCCAGGACTGATCTCCTTTAGGATGGACTGGTTGGATCTCCTTGTTCTCTAAGAGACTCTCAAGAATCTTCTCAAGCACAAAGCTTCAAAAGCATCAGCCTTTAGTGCTCAGCTTTCCTTATGATCCAATACCCACATCTGTAAATGACTACTGGAAAAAATCATATCTTTGACTATATGAATCTTTGTTGGCAAAGTGATATCTCTGCTTCTTAATATGTTATCTAGGTTTGTTATAGCTATTCATCCAAGGATCAAGTGTTTCTTAATTTCAGGGCTGCAGTCACAGTGACTTTGCAGCCCAAGAAAATAAAATCTGAGACTGTTTCCACCTTTTCCCCATCTATTTGCCTTGAAGAGATGGGAGTAGATGCCATGATGTTAGTTTTTTGAATGGCTCCTTTAATTTAATCTAATTTTTAAAGATTTTTTTTTTTTTTTGGTGTTGTTGTTTATGTGTACCATTTTTAAAGTCTTTATTGAATTTGTTACAACATTGCTTCTGTTTTAGGTTTTGGCTTTTTTTGGCCAGGCAGCATGAGGAATCTTTTCTCCCTGACTCGGAATTGAACCCACACACCCTACTTTGGAAGGCAAATTCTTAACCACTGGACTGCCAGGGAAATCCCTCAAATAATCTTCTTGATGAGTTCCTCTGGTTCTTTTAATGTAGCCTTAGGTGGTCTTGATTTAGGTTTTGGCTTTTTTTGGCCAGGCAGCATGAGGAATCTTTTCTCCCTGACTCGGAATTGAACCCACACACCCTACTTTGGAAGGCAAATTCTTAACCACTGGACTGCCAGGGAAATCCCTCAAATAATCTTCTTGATGAGTTCCTCTGGTTCTTTTAATGTAGCCTTAGGTGGTCTTGGAGAAGACAATGGCAACCCACTGCAGTACTCTTGCCTGGAAAATCCTATGGACGGAGGAGCCTGGTGGGCTGCAGTCCATGGGGTCGCAAAGAGTCGGACATGACTGAGCGACTTCACTTTCACTTTTCACTTTCATGCATTGGAGAAGGAAATGGCAACCCAGTCCAGTGTTCTTGCCTGGAGAATCCCAGGGATGGGGAAGCTTGGTGGGCTGCCATCTATGGGGTTGCACAGAGTCGGACACGACTGAAGTGACTTAGTAGCAGCAGCAGCAGTGACTTGAAATTGTTAGTTGATCAATGGTGTCTGACCCTTTGCAACCCCATGGACTATATCCCATCAGGCTCCTCTGTCCATGGGCTTCTCCAGGCAAAAATAGCAGAGTGAGTTGCCATTCCCTTCTCCAGGGAATCTTTCTGTTAGGTAATTAGAATAGAAAAAAGAAGCCCAGAATGGCGGTGGGTAAAAGACAAAGAAGGGAAAAGCCCACAAAAATAGAACAAAGGAAGGTCCAAGGACTGGAGTGAGAATCTCAGGTAGAACAAACAGCCCTCCTGGCTAGCAAGATTAAATAGGGCAGGCTCAGGGGGAGGAGAAATAGCAAATAAAGAGAGGAGCCAAAATTGAGCCAGGGGCTTCTCTTCTCTTCCAGTCTTTTGGGTCGGCCCACCTTCATGCCTCAAGGATGTATTTCCCTTTGCTTGCCAAATGTAACATGGAGCTGTAACACTGGTCTATCCATTGCTTCAAATTTTTGCTGCGGCAAGACAGAAGTGAGGAAATTACAAGCTCCTACAACATGCGCAACCAAGGGACTGAACCCGGGTCTCCTGCCTTGCAGGCAGATTCTTTACTGTCTGAACCACCAGGGAAATCCATACAGCTGGCAATATATTTGTTAAAGAAGGATGACTTTGAAATGGATTTCTCAGAAATCTAAGACTTAATATCAGGCACTTACATTACAATCAAAAAAGCTTATTTTTATGCACTTATAATACTTGCTTATATAATTTTAAAGAATAGCATGTCTTTTAAATTGTTTTGTTCATAGAATGCTATGAAAATATGTGTATGTGTATACTTATATGTATATAATATTTACTACTTACCAGAGAAATCTGTATGCAGGTCAAGAAGCAACAGTTGGAAATGGACATGGAACAACAGACTGGTTTCAAATTGGGAAAGGAGTACTTCAAGGCTGTATATTGTCACTCTGCTTATTTAACTTATATGCAGAGTACAGCATGTGAAATGCCAGGCTGGATGAAGTACGAGGTAGAATCAAGATTGCCGGGGAAATATCAATAACCTCAGATATGCTTTGTTACCACCCTTATGGCAGAACTTGAAGAAGAACTAAAGTGCCACTTGATGAAAGTGAAAGAGGAGAGTCCATGGGATTTCAGAGTCAGACATGACTGAGAACTGAAATGAGGAAAATATTTAAATAATAGATTTTCAGTCTCTACAATTCATAATTAGAATTTATACATTTCAAGTTCTCCTCATAAGACAAAGAGAGGTAGTCCCTTCACAACTCTATTTTAATGTTTGAGTATATTGTGTTTTGTGATAATTTCTAACTCTTCAACCAGCAGTGATTAGAATACAAGAATAGTATGTTCTCTATTATTTCTTTCCCTGAAGGTTCCTCCTAAACCTTTGTGAACACTGCATTGTTTAGAGAATAGCTTATTACATTTGGAGAGAGATTTTGAAGATAGGAGCTTATGATATACTGTTGGGCTGAACCTATAGGTCTCTAAGACCTGCACTTGCCCAGCTTCAAGGTCAAGTTCAGTTCAGTTCAGTTACTCAGTCGTGTCCAACTCTTTGCGACCCCATGAACTGCAGCACACCAGGCCTCCTTGTCTATTACCAACTCCAAGAGTTTACCCCAATTCATGTCCANCTTCAAGGCTGTATATTGTCACTCTGCTTATTTAACTTATATGCAGAGTACAGCATGTGAAATGCCAGGCTGGATGAAGTACGAGGTAGAATCAAGATTGCCGGGGAAATATCAATAACCTCAGATATGCTTTGTTACCACCCTTATGGCAGAACTTGAAGAAGAACTAAAGTGCCACTTGATGAAAGTGAAAGAGGAGAGTCCATGGGATTTCAGAGTCAGACATGACTGAGAACTGAAATGAGGAAAATATTTAAATAATAGATTTTCAGTCTCTACAATTCATAATTAGAATTTATACATTTCAAGTTCTCCTCATAAGACAAAGAGAGGTAGTCCCTTCACAACTCTATTTTAATGTTTGAGTATATTGTGTTTTGTGATAATTTCTAACTCTTCAACCAGCAGTGATTAGAATACAAGAATAGTATGTTCTCTATTATTTCTTTCCCTGAAGGTTCCTCCTAAACCTTTGTGAACACTGCATTGTTTAGAGAATAGCTTATTACATTTGGAGAGAGATTTTGAAGATAGGAGCTTATGATATACTGTTGGGCTGAACCTATAGGTCTCTAAGACCTGCACTTGCCCAGCTTCAAGGTCAAGTTCAGTTCAGTTCAGTTACTCAGTCGTGTCCAACTCTTTGCGACCCCATGAACTGCAGCACACCAGGCCTCCTTGTCTATTACCAACTCCAAGAGTTTACCCCAATTCATGTCCACTGAGTCGGTGATGCAGACATCTCATCCTCTGTCATCCCCTTCTCCTCCTGCCCTCAATCTTTCCCAGCATCAGGGTCTTTTCAAATGAGTTAGTTCTTCACATCAGGTGGCCAAAGTATTGGAGTTTCAGCTTCAACATCAGTCTGTCCAATTAACACCCAGGACTTAGGATGGACTGCTTGGATCTCCTTGCAGTCCAAGGGACTCTCAAGAGTCTTCTCCAACATCACAGTTCAAAAGCTTCAATTGTTCGGTGCTCAACTTTCTTTATAGTCCAACTCTCAAATCCATACATGACCACTGGAAAAACCATAGCCTTGGCTAAATGTATCTTTTTTGACAAAGTAATGTCTCTGCTTTTTAATATGCTGTCTAGGTTGGTGATAACTTTCCTTCTAAGGAGTGTCTTTTAATTTCATGGCTGCAATCACCATCTGCAGTGAAGCTGATTGAAGATGATGATTGCAGCTTCAAGGTCAAAGGAACAGTCAAAGTCAGTGACAGAGACATCAGTGGTTTAATAGAGGGGAGAAGGGGCTTATATGTTGGAGGGAGGGTTCTGGATAGACACTCTACAATGTATAGCACACAACAGGCAGAACATTGTCAACCACACATTGGCGCTCCCAAGGGCATTTACAATCTACCTCTGCTGGACCAAATCCTGTAGTCAGTGACAGAGACATCAGTGGTTTAATAGAGGGGAGAAGGGGCTTATATGTTGGAGGGAGGGTTCTGGATAGACACTCTACAATGTATAGCACACAACAGGCAGAACATTGTCAACCACACATTGGCGCTCCCAAGGGCATTTACAATCTACCTCTGCTGGACCAAATCCTGTGTTGCTCTATTTGTTGACTTCTGTCATGCTCTGAAAGGAGTTTAGGGTAGAGAACAGACATGAGGCACTTGTGTTCCAGGAAAACTGGTGGAACAGGTCTTCAGATAAATATTTTTAGGAACTGATATTGTGAGCCCAATCCTTGCATCTCCTTATATCTAGAAAAGCACTAAATCCATTCATGGTGACATTAGCTCCTTGTGACTAGCAGAAAACCTTTTGTAGGATAAGTGTCTGATTGCACTGAACTCCCTCTTCACCAAAATCACATATATTTACCTTCCCCCTCTGCTTCTTTGGAACAGTTTCTCAGAGCTATCCGAGGTGCAGCCTCTTGGGCTGCAGTCCTCATATTGCGCCAAAGAAAACTTAAGTCACAACTCTCACATTGTGCTTTTTTTTTTTTTTTTTTTTATTAAAGTCCACAATATGGTGGCAATCTTAATTTGAGAAGAATGGAAGATTACCAGTTATCAATTACGGGGGAGTTGATGTCAGGTGGGCTCATTAGTTACCAGGGAAACAGTGGAGGGCACACCATTCACTACCCTTTTGACAAGAACCATCACTATTTGGGGTCTAGGGCAAATGCATAGGAAGGTCAGTCATTTGAGTAGGGTACAGTTGAAGAAGGCACTGGTTGGCAAGGAATGTACAGAGAACAAAAGGACAGCTATTTTGAACATGCATATAACTTTTTTTTTCTTTTCAATTAAAATTATTTTGATTAAATATGAAATCACAATGCATTCCCTTTTAATTGAAAAGCACAAATCTAGAAAATGTTTGTGTGTCTTTTAGTGTCTCAGTCGTGTCTGATGTTTATGCCTATGTAAATCATCTTCCTCAAGTATGTAAATCAAGTACATTGAAGAAATAATTCTTTGCTTTTGATCAGAAATTAACATTTTCCATGATTAATCTTTTGAGTGGGTGAAACTTTTCAATTCTACAAATTTAAGGATAAAATAATTATGTTTGTAAAGAATTTCTTAAACTGAGTTTGGCTTCCCAGGTGGTGCTAGTGGTAAAGAACCGCCTGCCAGTGCAGGAGATGCAGGAGAAGTAGGTTCAATCCCTGGGTAGGGAAGATCCTTCAGAGTCAGACATGACTGAGTTAAGCATGCATGCATAAAACTGAATTTTGACACAGTTATTTTTAAAGTTTACTGTTTAGAAATATGTATGAAAACTGCCAAAATGTTCCTTTTCTTTTTCTAAATACATCTAGAAGTGATTCTAAAAGGGGATGGATGGTCATTCTTTTCCCAGAAGGGCCATTTTCAGAATGATTTTTATTTATAAACAATGTTTTTATTGTCCTGGTAGTGGACATGTGTTATCTGCATGAACTGGTATATTGGAGATCAAATAAAAATTGTGATAGTGGTAAGCAACAAAAATATTAGGGTCCCTGAAAATGTTACAATGATGAAAAAATTTTGGCATTTCAGAGGCTGATGTGTCATATGTAATGATTATCATCACAGTGATTCTGTTTGCACATCATTGTAACTTCTGCCCTGGTGGTGCCTAAGAACTACTTATATCATGAGATAGGTATTCATTTATTAAAATTTGATTTCCTTTTTATCCTTCATGCTAGAATTATAAGGCAGAATGATAAAAATATATTTAAATATTTAGATCCAGTGAACACTTTGATTTTGGTGTCAGGTCAATACTGTCCTCACAATGAGTTCAGAGTATTCCTTCTTTTTCTAGTTTCTGAGTTTTTCTAAAATTGAAATTATTTATTCATTAAATGTCTGCAAGAATTTGCCAGTTTACTCTCTCAAAGTTTTCTATGTTTTGAGATATTGCATAATGAAATTTATTTTATGTAAAGAAAGACTACTTAGGCTGTCTATTTGTTTCTTAGAATAGCTTTCTTAGTTTATGTCTTTCAAAAAATGTGTCCCATTTATTAGTTGGGAAATATATTGGCATAAAGTTTTTCATGGGCTTTCCTGGTGGCTCAGAGGTTAAAGCGTCTGCCTCCTATGCGGGAGACCTGGGTTCGATCCCTGGGTTGGGAAGATCCCCTGGAGAAGGAAATGGCAATCCACTCCGGTATTCTTGCCTGGAGAATCCCATGGACAGAGAAGCCTAGTAGGTTACAGTCCACAGGGTCGCAAAGAGTCGGACAGGACTGAGCGACTTCACCTCACCTCAAAGTTTTTCATATGTCCATATTATCATTGTAAGGTCAGTAGCATCTCTAGTGGTATCCCCATTTCATTTGTGATGTTTCTTTGTATGTTCTCTGCTTTTAATTTTAACAGTCTGCTAGGAAGTTTATCAGTTTTCTTGGCTTTTCACAAAACTAAAGGGTTTTGTTCATTTTCTCTACTCTTTTTATACTTTTAATGTTACCGATTTCCTTTCTTATCCTTATTATCTTCCTCATTTTTGGTTTTGATTTTAATTTACTTTCATTTAATGTTTTTAGAAGCTAGATATTTCATTTGAGACACTTCTTCACTGACATTATGTACTTAGTTTTAAAGATATATAAATTATGCATTAATCAATGCTTTAGGTGCATCCTACTGGAGAAGGCAATGGCACCCCACTCCAGTACTCTTGCCTGGAAAATCCCATGGGCGGAGGAGCCTGGAAGGCTGCAGTCCATGGGGTCGCTGAGGGTCAGACATGACTGAGCGACTTCACTTTCACTTTTCACTTTCATGCATTGGAGAAGGAAATGGCAACCCACTTCAGTGTTCTTGCCTGGAGAATCCCAGGGATGGCGGAGCCTGGTGGGCTGCCGTCTATGGGGTCGCACAGAGTCGGACACGACTGAGGTGACTTAGCAGCAGGTGCATCCTGCAACTTTTGATATGCTGAATTTTCATATTAATTCAGTTTAAAACATTTTGTAGTATTTCAAGTGGCTTCGTTTATTAATGTATTATTTCTTTTGCAAGTTTTTGGTGGGATATTTCTCTTGTTAATTCTATTTTAATTCCATCATTATTATAAAATGCAGTTGACCCTTGAACAGCATATGTTTGAACTACATAGGCCTACTTATACATGAATATTTTTCAATAGTAAATACTGTGGTACTACATCACAGTTAGTTGAATTGCTAATACAGAACCACAAATATGGAGGATAACAATAGATACTGAGAATCCACGTATACAAAGTACTAACATATTATAGGGGAATTTTTGACTGTGCGGACAGTCAGCATCCCAGTTCCTATATTGTTTGTTCAAGGATCAACTGTATGCTTCATATAGTTTGAAAGTGAAAGTGAAAGTGAAGTCGCTCAGTCGTGTCCGACTCTTTGCGACCCCGTGGACTGTAGCCCATCAGGCTCCTCCATCCATGGGATTCTCCAGGCAAGACTGCTGGTGTGGGTTGCCATTTCCCTCTCCAGGGAATTTTCCCGACCTGGGGATCGAACCCAGGTCTCCTGCATTGCAGGCAGATGCTTTAACCTCTGAACCACCAGGGAAAACCCTGTCATTTAGTTTAACTTCTTTTAAATATGCTTAGACTTACTTATGGTCCAGGACATAGTCTACTTTGGTGACTATTCCTTATGTTCTTGAAAAAGAGTATATATCCTGCTCTTCTAGGGTGGAACATTCTAGAATTTTCTATTTAATCTATAATTACCCATTAGTTCAAGTTGGTTAATAGTGTTAATAAATATTTCATACTTTTACTGAATTTTTAACCTTCTTGCACT
The DNA here is from genome assembly GCA_006410635.1 of Cephalophus harveyi. Taxonomy (NCBI): domain Eukaryota; kingdom Metazoa; phylum Chordata; class Mammalia; order Artiodactyla; family Bovidae; genus Cephalophus; species Cephalophus harveyi. Next base: position 8,901 of record SJYT01024348.1, read on the forward strand.
GCTAAATAAGAGAAGTTTAAAGAACACCTCTATAATTTTGGGTTTATCTATCCTTTTAGTTTTATCACAGTTTTTTATGTACTTTGAAATTCTGTTGTAAGACACATACATATTTAGGATTAATACGTCTTTGTGAAAAATTGACAAACTTTTCACAATGCTAATGTTCCTCTTATCTCTGGTACTATTCCTTGTTCTGAAGTCTATTTGGTCTAGTATTTTAGTCACTCCATTGCTCTTTTACTAAATAGTTAGATACTATATTTTCCATTCTTTTTTCTTAACCTACTCATGTCTCCTTCTGTTTATATAATTATACATAGATGGCATTTTCTTTTTATTGGGGTGTTGTAGAACATCTGTATTTAATCTGATTAAGATGTTAAAGTTTACCATTTTGCTACTTATTTTTGTTTGTTTTTGTTTTTTTCTCTTTCTCTATGCTTTTGATTTATTCAGTAGTGTTTAAATAATCATTCCATGTTGTCTACCTTTTGGCTTACTGCAGCTGCTGCTGCTGTTGCTGCTACTAAGTCACTTCAGTCCTGTCTGACTCTGTGTGACACCATAGACGGCAGCCCACCACTTACTACTTATATTTAATATGGATTAATATATGACTTTGAATTGGGGCACCCCATATGGAACATGAGATGTTAAGTGACTGAAAAAGTTTGAACCAAAGCTAGTTTTTATAATTTAAGGGATTCTGTAGTAGAGAACTGCCCCCTCAGGGAACCTGGGGGAGAGAGCTCACACCCATGCCTTGTGAGAACACCAGCATTTGGACATCTGCTACAAAGAGGTTATTATTGTGAATCAGAGCTTCCCTGATGGTTCACCGGGTAAAAAATATGCCTGCAATGCAGAAGGCGAAGCAGACACAGGTTTGATTCCTGGTTTGGGAAGATCCCCTGGAGCAGGAAACGGCAAACCACTCCTGTATTCTTGTTTAGAAAATGTCGTGGACAGAGGAGCCTGGAGGGCTACAGCCTATAGGGTGGCAAAGATTCAGACACAGCTGAGTGAGCAACCAGCAACCAACATTGTGAGTCAGAGAAAAGTGATAATAAACTTAGACCTAAATACAAATGTTAATTAAAAATGTGTCACATATTCACACATTCTTACTCTTAGCATTTCAACATACCAGAGGTGAGAGAACAGATTTTTTTAAAAAAAGGAGGAAATAACTTTATTTGTATTTCAGGATATTTCGCCCACTAGCATGATTAGAAGCGGAGAGATAGATGTTTTAAATTAGATAGAATATTATGGTTTTAAGGTGGATGAACACTTAATAACTGAAATGTACAAGAGAGTTATACAATCTACCAAAGATATGATAAAATATCTGCAACTGGGGAAATAGAAGATTTCACTTAGTACAGTTGGATGAAATAAATGAAGAAAAGTAAAAGGACTTTATGCATTGGTGAACTGAGGTTTTCAGTATGCTTGTCTCTTGTGTCTTTAACTCTCCAATAATTGTTAGGCTTTTTTTTTTTTTTTCAGTTGCCTAGTGTACGTAAGGAGAATGGTACACTCTCATCAGTAATACCAACTGAGTCTAGCAGTGATTATTATTTTAACCTGTTTATGCAGCAGCCCTGAAAGTTAAGCCAGTTATCCCAGGATATCTAAGTTAAGAATACATATAATCAGAAAAAGTTTCTCATGTGATTCTTTAGATTAACTCATTGAGAATCAAGTTTTATGCTGCAGAAGAAGAAAAGTAATAATGAGATAGGAAAAACTGTCAGTGAGAACCAGTTCAAAATACTTTACAGTTTGCTACTGGAGGGAATATTTTTGAAACGTTAGGATGAAAATGCAAATGTTACTGAGAAATCATGGCTGATGATCTTTGGATTTAGCATTTAGTCATGTATGGATGTGAGAGTTGGACTGTGAAGAAGGCTGAGCGCTGAAGAATTGATGCTTTTGAACTGTGATGTTGGAGAAGACTCTTGAGAGTCCCTTGGACTGCAAGGAGATCCAACCAGTCCATTCTGAAGGAGATCAGCCCTGGGATTTCTTTGGAAGAAATGATGCTGAAGCTGAAACTCCAGTACTTTGGCCACCTCATGCGAAGAGTTGACTCATTGGAAAAGACTCTGATGCTGGGAGGGATTGGGGACAGGAGGAGAAGGGGACGGCAGAGAATGTGATGGCTGGATGGCATCATTGACTCAATGGACGCGAGTCTGAGTGAACTCCGGGAGTTGGTGATGGACAGAGAGGCCTGGAGTGCTGCGATTCATGGGGTCACAAAGAGTCGGACACCACTGAGTGACTGACCTGAACTGAACAGAAGGCATTGTGGTACTTGACAAGACTCTTGAGAGTCCTTGGACTGCAAGGAGATCACACCAGTCCTGAATATTCATTGGAAGGACTGATGCTGAAGCGGAAACTCCAATATTTTGGCTACGTGATGTGAAGAGTAGGCTCATTGGAGAAGTCCCTGATGCTGGGGAACATTGAAGGCAGAAGCAGAGAGGGATGGCAGAGGACGAGATGGTTGGATGTTACAGTCCACGGAGATTGCAAAGAGTTGGACATGATTTAATGATTGAACAACAGCAAAGATATCAAAGATGGTCAAAGATAATAGTTTCAGTGCTCTGATTATCATAATAATAACTTTATAGGTACTGTAAAAACATATTTGACTAAGATCATTTATTCAAAATATTTGTGATCATATATGAAAAAATCCTGCCTAATAAATAATGGCAAAGTGGCAAAAGAAATACATCAGAGTAGATCTGTAGATATAAAAGGATAAAGAGGTGGAGACTGAAAACTGAAGGTTTAGCAATAGTATGACCTAAATCAAATCCCTTATGATTATACAGTGGAAGTGAGAAATAGATTTAAGGGCCTAGATCTGATAGATAGAGTGCCTGATGAACTATGGAATGAGGTTCGTGACATTGTGCAGGAGACAGGGATCAAGACCATCCCCATGGAAAAGAAATGCAAAAAAGCAAAATGGCTGTCTGGGGAGGCCTTACAAATAGTTGTGAAAAGAACAGAAGTGAAAATCAAAGGAGAAAAGGAAAGATATAAGTATCTGAATGCAGAGTCCAAAGAATAGCAAGAAGAGATAAGAAAGCCTTCATTCAGCGATCAATGCAAAGAAATAGAGAAAAAGAACAGAATGGGAAAGACTAGAAAAATGCAAAAAAGCAAAATGGCTGTCTGGGGAGGCCTTACAAATAGTTGTGAAAAGAACAGAAGTGAAAATCAAAGGAGAAAAGGAAAGATATAAGTATCTGAATGCAGAGTCCAAAGAATAGCAAGAAGAGATAAGAAAGCCTTCATTCAGCGATCAATGCAAAGAAATAGAGAAAAAGAACAGAATGGGAAAGACTAGATATCTCTTCACGAAAATTAGAGATACCAAGGGAACATTTCATTCAAAGATGGGCTTGATAAAGGACAGAAATGGTATGGACCTAACAGAA
>SJYT01024354.1:0-17394 GCA_006410635.1 Cephalophus harveyi
AGGCTTCCCAGGTAGCATTAGTGGTAAAGAACCTATCTGTCAGTGCAGGAGACATAAAAGCAGCAGATTTGATCCCTGGGTTGTGAAGATCCCCTGGAGGAGGAAATGGCAACCACTCCAGTATTTTCTCCTGGAGAATCCCATGGAACGAGGAGCCCGGTGTGCTACAGTCCACGGGTTTGCAAAAAGTCAGACATTACTGAAGCGACTGAGCGTGCATAAAAAGAAACTTTTCTGTACTACCATAGATATACACCCAATTTAAAAGGCAAGCAAAAGGTTGGAAAGAATAATTGCCACAAATATAAAAGGCAAAATAATAGCATCCAAAATAAGTAAAGAATGCCTACAAATTAGTAATGAAAAGATAACCTAATAGAAATTTGGTTGCAAGAAATGAACAGGAAACTCTGTAAAGAGAATATAAAAATTGCTGGCAAATGTATAAAGAGATGTTCATTCTACCCAATGATAGAATCATATGTAGCAAAACAACAGAGATATCATTTTCACCTATCATATTGGCAAAAATCGAGAAGATCGAGTGTAACCAATATTAATGAAGATGTGGAAAAACAGGTATTTGCCCACATTCCAGCTGAAGTGCCAATCATGTAAGTCCTTTTGGAAAGCAAACTGTCAGTATTTATTAAAATTTTAAATGTTTACGCAGTCCACCTAGATATTCACTGCTAGGTAGCTAGCCTAAAGGAAAACTTGCAAATATGCACCATAAAAATATATAGGAGGTCCTCCCTGAGGGTGTTTGTTGTGGAGAAGTTAGAAACAAGCTAAATATCCATCAACAGGGGAATCATTAAACTCTGGTAAACCTATACTATGTGTTGGGAAAACTTCCAGGTTTTTTTTTTTTTTTTCTAGTTTCATACTTCTAATGGAAGAGTATTGAATTCAAGGAAGACCCCTGTCCCATTCCTCATGCCTTTCTATGGGAAATGAGGATGTCTAGGGTTGATGAATTTGGGACAAAGAACTGGGCTAAGTCCTTTCTTCTTTCTTTTTTTGGATAGCTTTCAGGGGCACTGCATTTTGACCTGGTATCCATGGTGTGGCAAGTTCTAGTCATCTAGGACGAGTTGTGACCGAGTGAGGGGGCATATCTAATTTGACCATATCTAATTTTAGGATGAAATGCTTTTAGCCAAAGGTTGAATCCATATTCAGTCTGTTAAAAAAGTGTAAATATGTTAGTCACTCATTGTGTCCAACTCTTTTTGACCTCATGAACTGTAGCCTGCCAGGCTCCTCTGACCATGGAATTCTCCAGATAAGAATACCAGAGTGGGTAGCCATTCCCTTCTCCAGGGGATCTTCCCAACCTAGGGATTGAACATGGGTCTCCTGCATTGCAGGTAGATTGTTTACTGTCTGAGCCACCCATTCTGTCCAATGCTTATCAGTAAAAAACTCATACACTGTGGTCTGTTGCCTATTGTTTAGTTGGTCCTGTTTTAGGGGTGGGAATAAAGAAAAATAAAAAATGACCTCCTTAACTCTGAACACTAACAACAGAAAGGAACAAAACAGTGTCACTCACCCATCAGTTACATACTGGTTAAGTTGTAACCCACTTTAGTGGTCCTCTGGCAGCACATCCTGTGGGGTATTCAGGCTGAAAAAACAGGATGAGGAAATCTGTGCTTTAGAAAGATGGGCCCCTATATAGTTAGAGCATCAGTTCAGTTCAGTTCAGTTGCTCAGTCGTGTCTGACTCTTTGTGACCCCATGAATTGCAGCACGCCAGGCCTCCCTGTCCATCATCAACTCCCGGAGTTCACCCAAACTCAAGTCCATGGAGTCGGTGATGCCATCCAGCCATCTCATCCTCTGTCGTCCCATTCTCCTGCTCTCAATCCCTCCCAACATCAGGGTCTTTTCCAATGAGTCAACTCTTCACATGAGGTGGCCAAAGTACTGGAGTTTCAGCTTTAGCATCATTCCTTCCAAAGAAATCCCAGGGCTGATCTCCTTCAGAATGGACTGGTTGGATCTCCTTGCAGTTCAAGGGACTCTCAAGAGTCTTCTCCAACACCACAGTTCAAAAGCATCAATTCTTCAGCGCTCAGCCTTCTTCACAGTCCAACTCTCACATCCATACATGACTACTGGAAAAACCATAGCCTTGACTAGTTGGACCTTAGTCGGCAAAGTAATGTCTCTGCTTTTGAATATGCTGTCTAGGTTGGTCATAACTTTTCTTCTAAGGAGTAAGCGTCTTTTAATTTCATGGCAGCAATCACCATCTGCAGTGATTTTGGAGCATAGGGAAGGAAAAATTTCAATGGAAATTTTTTCCAGATTCCTGCCTCTTCCTATACATCGGAAGGCACTAAAATAATTAACTTGAGGTATCTTTCCTTTGTGATTAGCAGTAACCCTCTACCAAGCTGTATGCTTGAGTGTACATATCTCCTAGTCAAAAAATTCATGCATATACTGTAGTCTTCTAAAAACCCAACTACTTGGAACCTTGGGCAATAGAACAGGACTGGCCCTGACAGTGGAGAGCACAGGAGAGAGTGTGCTCCTGGCAGGGCCAGGGTTCCTAGTGGCAGGTCTTTTTATTGTTATAGGAAGGGCAGGGCTGGGGGGTGAGAGGGGTATTGTCCTTGGCTGTTTGAAATATGGTCACTTTTTACATCTGCTTTTAAGGGCCAAGCAGGAAACGTTATAACCTCTCTGATTCATTTGGCTTGTTAGTAGGCTGAGTCACAGACTCACCCTGTAGACCAATTATACAATTGGTCTGGCCTTAGTTTTGGATTTTAGCGACTCAAAAATTATAGCTTCCTTATCAGACTGTGTGTGAGTCTAATAAACGTTTTAAAATTAAAGTGTAACATGGATGCAAAAAAGTGCTCAAATCCTAAGAGTACCTGCTCAATGAATGATTGCAAAGTAAATACTACCCACATCTGCCACCAGATTAAGAAACAGAGATGTGTTTTATGAATAAACAATAATGCCAATTTCTTGGGTTGAAGTGGAGAAATAACTCAATAAAATTACTATAAATCTCAAAGGCAAAAGGAGGTGCCTAAAAAGTCTACTTAGAAGTCAGAGACTCAAGGAGGCATTAGTGTAGGTTTGAAAAACTTGCCTTAGGATGGAATAGTGGAATAATAAAATAAGGAGAGAGAGTCCCTTCAAAGAATGTTGAGGTCTATGGGATGCAGCCTCAAAGAATGGTCCCCAGACCAGCAGGAGCATCCCTGGGAACTTGTTAGAAATGCGAATACTTCGGCTCTGCTGCTGCTGCTGCTGTTAAGTCACTTCAGTGGTGTCTGGCTCTGCCCCAGGCCTATTTCATCGAAGCTCTACAGGTAGGGCCCAGCAATCACTGTGTTAACAAGCCTGTTAGTGATTCTGATGCCTTCCAAAAGTTTTAGTGTAGGTTTGAAAAACTTGCCTTAGGATGGAATAGTGGAATAATAAAATAAGGAGAGAGAGTCCCTTCAAAGAATGTTGAGGTCTATGGGATGCAGCCTCAAAGAATGGTCCCCAGACCAGCAGGAGCATCCCTGGGAACTTGTTAGAAATGCGAATACTTCGGCTCTGCTGCTGCTGCTGCTGTTAAGTCACTTCAGTGGTGTCTGGCTCTGCCCCAGGCCTATTTCATCGAAGCTCTACAGGTAGGGCCCAGCAATCACTGTGTTAACAAGCCTGTTAGTGATTCTGATGCCTTCCAAAAGTTAGAGCTATCTGAGAGCATAGTTGCTGTTTGGTCACTGAGCCATGTCTGACTCTGTGCAACCCCATGGACTGTAGCCCACCAGGCTTCTCTGTCCATGGAATCCTCCAGACAAGAGTACTGGAGTGACTTGCCATTCCCTTCTCCAGGGGATCTTCCCAAGCGAGGGATTGAATCCATGTCTCCTGCTTGGGCAGGAGGATTCTTTACCATTGAGCCACCAGGGGAAGCCCATCTAAGAGCATAGGCTAGGTGGAATTGGAAGAAAAAATGAAGACAAACTTTTCCACAAAGTATTATACTTCCATTTACTCTCCTAAGGGCCCAGTCATCTTTCCTAAAATTTAATTCTCTCTAAGAGGCCTGCATCTCCTCTCCTCTTTCCCTATTTTTATTTTTTAAAAATTGAAATGTAGTTGACAATATTATAATAGTTAAGGTATACTACATAGTGATTTAACATTTGCATACATTATGGGATGGTCATCACAATAAGTCTAATAACCATCTGTTCCCATGCAGTGTTACTGATCATGTTCCTTGTTCTGTATTACATCCCCATGGCTTATTTGCTATAAAACTGGATGTTTATACCTCTTAATTCCTCTTTTCCTGGTAAGATGGTATTTAATCCTGAATTCTAAAGCCAGCTTGAAGAGTTACTCATTTTCCTCTGATTAGCTTCCATATCACTTCCCAGGAGGTGCTAGTGATAAAGAATCTGCCTGCCAATGCAGGAGATGTGAGAGAGGCGGGTTGGAGCCCTGGGTCATGAAGATCCATGGGAGTTGTAAAGAGTCAGACAGGACTGAAGCGACTTAGCAGCAGTAACATTTTGGCTATTATGTATTATGCATGCTGTGAAGTTGAGTGTACAGATTACCTGTTTGAGTCCCTGCTTTCCTTTCTTTAGGGTATTGAGTCCCTGATTTTCTATCTTTTGGCTACATACTCAGAAATGAAATTGCTGGATCACATGGTAACTCTTGGGCTTCCCTGGTGGGAAGTAAACAATCTGCCTGCAATGCAGGAGACAGGTTCGATCCCTGGCTCGGGAAGATCCCCTGAAGAAGGAAATGGCAACCCACTCCAGTATTCTTGTCTGGAGAATCCCATGGACATAGAAGCCTGGTGGGCTACAGTCCATGGGGTTGCAAAGAGTCAGACATGACTAAGTGATTAATACATTTACATGGTAACTCTATTTTTAATTTTTTGAGCAAACCCATGCTATTTTCTGTAGCAGGTATACCATTTTATGTATTCAACAGCAATGCCAAGAGTTCCAATTTTTTCATATCCTCCCCAACATTTATTTTCTGATTTTATTTTAGTTTCTTAGTAACAATCATCCTAGTGAGGGTGAGGTGATAATTCTGTAGTTTTGATTTGTATTTCCCTAATGATTTGTGATGTTGAGCATTTTTTCATGTACTTATTGATCTTCTATATATCTTCTTTGTAGAAATGTCTATTTAAGTTTGTTAGAGTTTTCTGAAGAAATAATCAATAGGATATGAGAGACAGATAGATGTAAGAGGAGATTTATTATTAAAATTGGCTCATGCTTTATGGAGGCCAAGAAGTCCCACGAACTGCTGTATTCAAGCTGGAGAACCAGGAAATCCAATTGAGTCTGGGTCTCAGGACCTGAGAATTAGGAGCTCTCATATCCAATTGCAAAGGAAGGTAAGTTTCCCAGCCCTCAGAGGAGTGGATGATGCCAGCCTAGTTGGTAAGAGCTCATCTTCTTCACTCAGTCAACTGATTGGGATGCTAATCTCTTCTGAAGAAATCCTCAAAGACATACCCTGAAATACTGTTTACCAGCTATCTGGGTACCCCTTAACTCAGTCAAGATGACACACAACTTCAACCATCACAAAATCCTTTGACCAATTAAAAAAATAATTATGTAAAAATACATTATTATTATTTATTTTGATGCTTTGCCCATTTTTAATTAGGTTGTTTGCTTTTGTTGTTGAGTTGCAGGAGTTCTTTGTACATTCTGAATATGAATCTAGAGCATTTATGTTCTACTCTCTTGGCAAATTTCAATTATATAATACTATATTCCAATTATGTATACCAGTTATATAATTATATATACCGATTATATATATATCAGTTATATAAATTACCAAAAATGTGCTGTGCTCAGTCACTCAGTTGTGTCTGACACTTTGCGACCCCATGGACTGCAGCCTTCCAGAATCCTCTGTCCATGGGACTTTCCAGGCAAGAATACTGGAGTTGGTTGCCATTTCCTACTTCAGGAGATCTTCCTGACTCAGGGATTGAACCCATGTCTCCTGCGTCTCCTGCATTAACAGGTAGATTCTTTACCACTATGCCACCTGGGAAGTCTGTATACCAACTATAGTCACCTATTTTACATTAGGTCCTCAAACCTTATTCATCTTATAGCTGAAAGTTTCTACCCTTTTACCGACCTCTCTCTATTACGGGGCAACCATGTTTCTGCCCTCTGTTTCTATGAATTTGACTCCCCAGCCCGTATATGGAAACAACTGAAGTATCTATCCATCAATAGATGAATAGAGATATATATTTATATGAATAGATGTATATATAGACACATACACACAGGAATATTACTCAGTCACGAGACAGAAGGAAATCCTGCCATTTGTGACAGTATGGATGGGACTTGAGGGCATTATGCTGGTAAAATAAGCCAAACANTATATGGAAACAACTGAAGTATCTATCCATCAATAGATGAATAGAGATATATATTTATATGAATAGATGTATATATAGACACATACACACAGGAATATTACTCAGTCACGAGACAGAAGGAAATCCTGCCATTTGTGACAGTATGGATGGGACTTGAGGGCATTATGCTGGTAAAATAAGCCAAACAGAGAAGGACAAATGCTGCATGATGTCACTTATATGTGTTTTCTTTAAAAAAAAAAAAAAAAAGGACTTCCCTGGTGACTCAAATGGTAAAGACTCTGCCTGCAATGTGGGAGACCTGGGTTCAATTTCTGGGTTGGAAAGATCCCCTGGAGGAGAACATGGCAACCCACTCCAGTATTCTTGCCTGGAGAATCTCCATGGACGGAAGAGCCTGACAACACAGTCCATGGGGTTGCAAAGAGTTGGACAAGACTGAGTGACACCATTTATTGAAGAGGCCATTCTTTCCTCACTGTATAATCTTGACTCTTTTATTGTAAATTACTTGACCATATATACGTGGGTTTATTTCTCGGGTCTCTACTATGTTCCATTAACCCATGTGTCTGTTTTTATGCTGATGCCACACTATTTTGATTACTATAGCTTTATAATATAGTTTGAAATCAGGGAGCATTATAAAGCTATAGATCTTAGAGGAAAGCTTTCAGTCTTTCAAGTGGGTTTATTTCTCGGGTCTCTACTATGTTCCATTAACCCATGTGTCTGTTTTTATGCTGATGCCACACTATTTTGATTACTATAGCTTTATAATATAGTTTGAAATCAGGGAGCATTATAAAGCTATAGATCTTAGAGGAAAGCTTTCAGTCTTTCATTGTTCAGCATGATGTTAGCTCTGGGTTTTAATATATGGCCTTTAATATGTTAGATATTGCATTTTTGAAAGAAGTATCTTTTTGCTGTATAATCTTTGATGAGTTTCATCGGACAAAGTGTCTGGTGTGAAACAGAATGTGGAGCACATTTTTGTTTAGACAACATCAAGGTCTAGGAGTCAATAACAAATGGACTGTCATTTGTTATGTCAGAGCTTTCTGAGGCCAAACTATAAACTGTAAACAAGAGAGGGAGAATAGGAGTGTAATCTAGATGCCAGCTGAGACCAGGGAAATGGAGAGTTCCCTGAACATTTCCTAACTTTCTGTACTTGAACCCTTCTGGGCTGAAATTTATAGGAGCATGATTGATTCCCCTTCAGTTAGAGATTTCGGAGGCCAAACTACAAACCATAAACAAGACAATCTACAAAAGAGCAGTGCTTGGCATTGAGAGAACGTATTCATGAAGGTAGAAGCCAGGAATGTTCTGATAATTGCCTCCTCTCTTCTCCAGGGGGAGAAGGGGGGTCAGTTATGCTCCTGTGAATTTCAGAGCAGAAAAGTTCAAGAACAAAAAGTTAGAAAATGTTCAGGGGACTCTCCATTTCTCTGGTTTTAGTTAGGGTCTAGATTATACTCCTGTCCTCCCTCCCACCCCTTGTTCTCTCATTTATCCCTATGAGAAAAGGACTGGTTTGCACAGTTAATGAGCTAACGAGAGGGGACTGGGCACCTTTGTTCAGTCTTTTCACTGCCATCTTCTAGGGTGTTTGCCCTGAGCCGACCTGTGCTCTGCTGGGTAGCAAGCTCTGACACACTCAGTGTGTCTGTCCTTTGTTACTGTGACCCAGCAAGTCAGCCTATACTCATTCAGGGTGAAATATTAGTAAGCTATTCTAGATATGCCCTTAAGCCATATTTTCCAATCCCCTTGCTGACAACAAGAACAGTTTGATTTTTGTCAATTTTTAAAATTTTATATCTGCTGCCTCCATTGCCTTCTTTTTCCATCGAGCCCAGACTAAGGAAAAATAGAAAGGAATATTATTTTTGGCTTTATGAACTCCCAATACTATAGAATAGTAGTTTGTTGTTCTTGTTTAGTCTCTCAGTTGTGCCCGACTCTTTTGCAACCTCATGGACTGTATCCCGCCAGGCTCCTCTGTCCATGGCATTTCCCAGGCAAGAATAATGGAGTGGGTTGCCATTTCCTTCTCCAGGGGATCTTCCTAACCCAGAGATTGAGTTTGTGTCTCCTGAATTGCAGGCTGATTCTTTACCACTGAGTCACTGGGGAAGCCCTGGGGGAGCCTCTGTATAGAATAGTATACAGAGTTAAAAAGAACTAAACGGCTCCATATAGAAAGATTTGATCGAAGAAATCCTATTATTAATTTAAAAAATCATGCTGTGAAAGAAATCAGGTATTATATGATCCTGTTTTTTAGCAAAAGCTCCATAAGCTTATAATTCTCTATATTTGTCCATGTACCATTATATATGTAAGTACCTTGTAGAAAGTTCTGGAAGGACATGCTCCAAATTAACAACAGTGAATTTTGTATGTTGTATTGGATTTTTCAAAAAAATTGAATAAATCCTTATAATTTAAAAATGAGTCTTGCAGGCGAGTCAAGTGTCTGGCTGAAAGCCGGAAGCCCTTTTTGAAGGTCCAGTGGCCAATTTTTATTATTTCTTGCTTAGGAGTTGAACCCTGGCACTCTGCAGTGAAAGTGTGGAGTCTTAACCCTTGGACGGCCGGGGAAGTCGGTGGACTTGCTTTTTCTGGAGTGCTTTCTGTGACAGGCACTGGTGGCTTGGCCTGGTTCAGTGTCTTGCATTGAGCCAGGCAGGAACTGTGCTTTTAAGGGGTTGCGGCACGTCTGCATTTGCGACGTACCCATAATGAGGTGTGTAGAATGAAGTGTGAGGATGCCACCAGAACCATGACAGCATCTGATGCACCTGCAGACCTGTCCCTGAAAAAGCTCTGTGTGGGTGTGGAGTGAGGAAATGCAAGGATATTCAAACTCCGGATTTTCTCCTTCCCTTTGAGGTACGTTGTAGTTTACCTTCAAACCACCAGGGGGCACACGCACTCAGGGCAGAGATCCGGGTTGGGTCTGGGCGGGAGCTGGGGTGGTGTTGGGGGATGGGGACGACTAATTACTTCCAAGTGCGGGGAACTCAGCGGCCTCTTCCCCGAGGCCAAAGAAATTAACTCTTCAGTTGGCCAATTGGGTTGTCTTTTTGAAAATTGGTTTCTGCCCTATGGCTACTGGCTCTAAAACAGGTTTCTAAAAACAGTGTATGAACAAATGTTATTTAACTTTTTTTTTTTTTTCCATTTAACTCTTGATAATCCCAACTTTCATCTGAGAGCCCTTGGAGCTGGTTGCTTCTTTCTCACGTGTTAACTTTTAAGTCCTCTGCAAAAACGGCAAAAAATGAGTGAGGAACGAGACGACCATTTGCTCTCATTTTTGTCGTGAAAAATTAAATCACACACAAAAAGACGTATCCTCTTGTAAGCGGAAAGAAAAAAGAAAAATGTCACAGAAATTCCTGGAAGCAACACTCCATCTTTTTGTTTTGTTTGTTTTGTTTTAAGGTTGTGAGCAGATGGCCTGGCTCCATCAAATAGACACAAACTCGGAGCTGACTAGAAAAGCGTTCACCGGGAATTCAGGAGAGCGGGCGGTGCGCACGTAAGAAAAATGTCACAGAAATTCCTGGAAGCAACACTCCATCTTTTTGTTTTGTTTGTTTTGTTTTAAGGTTGTGAGCAGATGGCCTGGCTCCATCAAATAGACACAAACTCGGAGCTGACTAGAAAAGCGTTCACCGGGAATTCAGGAGAGCGGGCGGTGCGCACGGCTCACCCCATCTCCCTGGGGCTCCATTTCACGGAGTGTAGTCAGCCTACCGCGTTCATCTGAACCACATGGGGGGAAGGAGGCTTGTGAAAATGTGGCTTTCTGGACTGCATCCCAACCTATTGAATCAGAAGCTAAATCTTTGTTTTTAAACAAGTTGCCTAGTTGATTTCTTGTGAATGTACATTACTTTTGAGATGAGAAGCAGGCCTCCTGGGGTGATATAAGAGGGGGACATGTGACACCTAGGGATATTTGTGTATTGGATTTCAGGGACCTTACCTTTGGGTAAAGATCACCTCTCTCAGGAAGCTGCTCCCTGTGGAAGACAAAGTGGCTGGCAGCTTGACCTAAGGATGCCAGGAGAGGCTGTGAGCCTGTTAGGTCTGGCCGTGGCTGGTCATTGGGAAGCGTTTGGAAGGAGAAATGGGGATTATTGGACAGTACAGGAAGTTGCTCTGAAGCATCCCTGAGGAATTTTTGTTCTCCAGTACTAAGAAGCACCCAGAAGTTCCAGGAAATAAAATCCAACAATATCGGTACCTTCTGCGGAGCACCTGTGAAAAAGTCCTCTTGAAAAGTCCCAAATGTCTCCCTCACTACGGGAAATCTCACTTAATCATGCTTCCTGGAATTTCACCAAGTATAGCTTCATTTGTGTGGGATTTTTGTTTTGTTTTTAAATCTCCTTTTCAAATGCAAATCCCCCTGGGAAAATGAAGCTTCTATTCACACATTGGAGGGAATTTGCTTATTACCTCTTACTGCATAATTGTGATCTCTCACACTAAGAAGAAAAGGAAACATTTTTATTGAATTGAGAGGAAGAGGACTTTTAGAGCCAGGAAAGCTTAATGAGGGTAGAAAAGTGGGAATAGGACATTGATTCCAGGGACGTTCTTAGCAGGGAAAACGCCAAGAGCTGCTTCAAGCCCTGGAATAATCCTAGCCAGAAGAAATGAGAAATAGTGAGTACTGAGAGTGGGCTCTTGTCTAACACTCCAGAAATGAATTGTCCAAGGAGACATTCATGCTGACAAAGCAAGAGACTTTATTGGAAAGGGGCACACAGGTGGGGAGCAGTAAAGTAAGGGGACCCAAGAGAACTACTCTGCCAGGTGGCTTGCAGTCTCAGGTTTTATGGTGATAGGATTAGTTTCCAGGTTGTCTTTGGCTGATCATTATGACTCAGGGTCCTTCCTGGTGGTGCATGCATTGCTCAGCCAGGATGGATGCCAGCAAGAAGGATTCTGGAAGGTGGAAGGACACGTGATGTCTCCTTTTGACCTTTCCCGAATTCTTTTGGTTGGTAGTGGCTTGTTAGTTCCTTATTCCTTACCAGGACCTCTTGTCGTAAAATAACTCATACTAACGGTTACTATGGTGCCTGGCCAGGGTGGGCAGTTTCAATCAGTGTGCTTCTGCTAACAAATCTAAATCACCCTAATTTCTATTTTGCCTCCTTGGTCTATGGAGTAGATTGTGCTGTGACCACAAACAGTCCCCGCATCTCCGTGGCTTAGCAGAATGGAGGTTATTTCTTGATTATGTTCCCTGTCCACTGTGCGTTGGCAGAGGGACTAGACTTGCTATTGTCACTTAGGGATCCAGGCTGGAGACCTCATCTCTACACGTGCTTCCAAGGTTAATGTGGCAGAGAAAAGAAGAAAATGTGACAAATTGCACATAGGCTTTGCATTGTTCAGGGTTCTCTAGAGAAACAAAACCAATAGAATACATCTGTGTGTGTGTGTGTGTGTGTGTGTGTGTACAGAGAGAGACAGAGACAGACACAGAAAATTTACCTTAGGGAATTGCTTCACACAATTGCAGGGGCTAGAAAACCTGAAATCTTCAGGGCAGATTGGAGACCTAGGGAAAATTTAATGTTATCATTCTGGAGGCAGGTGGGCTCCCCAGATGGCGCTAGACGTAAAGAACCCACCTGCCAATGCAGGAGACATATGAGACATGATTTTGACCCATGGGTCAGGAAGATCCCCTGGAGGAGAGCATGGCAATCCACTCGAGTATTCTTGTGAGGAGCCTGGGGGGCTACAGTCTGTGGGGTCACAAAGATTCAGACACGACTGAAGTAACTTAACACACAACACACTGGAGGCAGAATTCCTTTCTCCTTAGGGGACCTTAGTCTTTTTCTCTTAAAGCCTTCGGCTAGTTGGGTGAGGCCCACTCACATATGAAGGATTATCTGTTGTCTACTTATTTAAATGTTATTCACATCTAAAAGATACTTTTATAGCAAGATCTAGACTTGTGTTTGATCAAAAATTGGGGTCCATGGCCCAGCCAGGTTGGCACATAAAATTAACCATCATGGACACACTCTTTAGTCTAGACAGGATACATCTCATTTGTGCTCAAATATCATAGGGCAAAGTGTATCACATGACTACAGTTAACTTCAAAGGGGCAGGGAAATGCATATGCTACCATCTACTCAAGAGGAGGAGAACGAGAATATCAGCAAATAGCCCTAGTGGCCACCATAATCCTCATTTCACTAAGGGAGTAGAAAAGTGATCTAAGCTGACTTGAAAGAAAAGTAGTTAAAGTGTTAGTCACTCAGTCGTGTCTGACTCTTTGCGACCTCATGGACTGTAGCCCGCCAGGCTCCTCTGTCCATATGATTCTCCAGGCAAGAATGCTGGACTGGGTAGCCATTCCCTTCTCCAGGGGATCTTCCTGACCCAGGAATTGAACCTGGTTCTCCTGCATTACAGGCAAGTTCTTTACCATCTGAGCCACAAAAAACAACAACAACAAAAAACTAACGCGTTTCCTCTGTTTTCTTGGATCTCGTCTATGGGTTGGTAGAAGGGCTTGCATATGCCATTGTATGGTCAGATCATTCAAGATGGCTGTTCTCTTGCTCTGTGTACATCCCCTGCTCAACAAATGTGTGCTTTGCCTATGTCCTACTCATATAATTGGCCTTTCTACAAGTTGTCCCGTGCTCCAAGAGAATGATGGTTCTAGCTGTAGATCAGAACCTTTTAGTATACTTATCAAAGGGCCAGTAAGGGGGTTGCCCCTCACCTGCTTCCCCTAGTAACTGATGAGCTAACCTGACATAATTCCCCCAGCCTCTCCTGCCTCCAGGAGTGAAGTCTGCTGCCTCATCCGGCCTGCCGTGTGCTGCACACTGTGGGGTGTGCTCCAGAACTTTGCTTCAGATATGTAAGCTCCTCCTGCATTAAACCACTGATATCTCTATCAATGAGTCCAGGTTCTTTCTTCAGTCTTGAAGCTGTGCAGAAACAGGTTTTGCAGCCTGTTTGATGCCAGTCAACAGCCGTGATAGTGGAGGGCGTCTGGACCTCAGTCATTATCGACTCAAATTGGCATCTCCTCAGACACCCATCTGGTCTGTAGTTGTCTGCCCAGTTCATTCCTTCTTACAGGCTCCCTTAGAAGGCAGTGACTTTTTGGCCATATCTGTGCCTCTCTAGGGGGTTTCTCTGGTGGCTCAATGAGTAAAGAATCTGCTGTCAGTGAATTAGATGCAGGAGACATGGATTCGATCCCTGGGTTGGGAAGATCCCTTGGAGGAGGGCATGGCAACCCACCCCAGTATTCTTGCCTGGAGAATCCCATGGACAGAGGAGGCTGATGGGCTATAATTTATAGGGCTGCAAAGAATTGGTTATGACTGAAGTGACTTAGCACACACACATGTGCTTCTCTGGGGCAAATAAGTATTCTGCATTTACTGGGCTATACTAGGGCCCAAGAAACTCTTTGAGGCAGGGGTGGTAGGGAATGTAGCTGCCCCTCACTGTCTGTTCTTCTCTTCTATACAAATAGAATACCTAATTTTAAACTGGGCACAAGTTATCCAGAGTAATGACTATATTTCCCAGATTTCTGTGCACCTTGGTAGAATCATGAGACTAGGTTCTTCCCGTTGGGATACAAGCAGAAGAGAATATGTGCTTAACAGCATCTGCTAAGGAGACTCAAAGGGAGAGGGTATGCTTTTCTTCATTATTTTCTTCTCCCTGCTATCTGGGACATAGGTGAGATGGCTGGACTGCATGCAGCCATTTTTGAGAATGAGGTGACTTTAGGGATGGAGGTCATGCAGAATGAAACAAAATTTATGAGTTTCATTCCAGCCCTCATCATCTCCCATTAATCTGCTATGCAAAAGACAAATTAACTTCCTACTTGTTTAAGCTACATTCCTAGGTTTTCTGTCTGACCTGGCAGGTTCCCAACTCTAAAGCCACTCCTCAGAGATGAATTCGGGAGCCATCCACTCACCTAATTGAATCCGTACCTCATATATATCCTTTGCACTCTTGTTTGCTGGCTCAGAGGCAAGCTGAAGAGAAAGCAGTCCCTGAACCGTGTATAAGTTGTCATTCACATCACTCTTTGAACCTGTTCTGGATTTTGATTAAATGACTTGCTGTCTTTAGGTCGTCCCAGAGATATCCTGGGGCTTTCCTGGTGGCTCAGATGGTACAGAATTCGCCTGTACTGCAGGAGACCTGAGTTTAATCCCTGGGTGGAAAAGATCCTCTGGAGAAGGAAATAGCAGCCCACTCTAATATTTTTTCCTGGGAAATCCCACGGATAGGGAAGCCATGGGGTCTCAAGAATCAGACATGGCTTAGTGACTAAACCACCACCAGAGGTATCCTAAAATGAGGACTCGGATGCATGTAGTTTATTGGGGAGGTAATCCCAGGAATCTCCAGTGGGGGAATGGAGAAGTGAGATGAGAGGATGGGAGCCATAAAGTGCACATCAGCAAGCAAATCTTTGTGGGCGACTGGAGCCGACACCCTGAGGGAGCACCTCAGAGGGCTGAGGACGGTGAGTTCCCTGCCCACTAACCCTGGTTCCCCAGCGCTCAGAGGGGAGCCCAAGCAGCCTCCTATGGCTAGAGGACTCCTGAGGCAGGGGTTGGCAGTAAGCAGCCCTCGGATCACAGTGGAAAGTGCCCAAGGCCCTGGGCAGGCACTCATGCCCACTCTGACTCTCCTCCAGGGCCTTCCCTGCTGTGAAGTCGGATCATCTCAGAGGCAGAAAAGAGAATCTCTCCTTTAAGAAAAGGATTTACGTAAATTACTGTCAAATGTTCTACCCCTGAGCTATATACCCTCTGTTTTAATTGAAACCACTTTTTTTTTTTTTCTTTCAGGGAAATAACCACTGAGAGTGGTCAGTTTTTCATGCTCCATACAGTCAGTTGCCCTGGCCAGGACAAGCTGCGTAATATGCAGGATCTTGTGCAAAATAGTCGCAAAGAGTCGGACACGACTGAGCGACTGAACTGAACTGAACTGAACTGTGCAAAATAGAAATGCTGAGCCCTTGTTTAAAAATTAGTAAGAATTTCAAGGTGGTGGCAGCAGAGCATTAGCAAAGCTTGGGGCCTTTCTACGCGTGGGGTTGCCCTGCAGCAATGACTTGAAGTCTCTGAAGTTTCACAGTGCTTTGTAAGTTGTAGGTTCCTTGGAAGGTCTATTAGTTCACACTCAGAGTTTCCAACTCAGATTTTATTTTTGTCCCCCTGTTTTTATAGGGGGGAAGGGATTGTTCTCCCTCTAACTCTTGACACTGACGATCTAAGAAAATTAGAGCTCTTTCTCTCAGAAGTGGCTGAGAGCCTTTCTGTTTTTATATTTATCCCAAACCCCTAATTTATCCCTCACTCTCCACTGCCCCTTTGGTAAGCGTAAGCTTGTTTTCTATGTTGATGAGCCTATTTCTGTTTTATAAATAAGTTCACGTGTGTCATTGTTTTAGATTCCACATAAAAATGATATCATGGTGATATTTGTCTTTCTCTGACTTTCTTCACTCAGTATGATAATCTCTGGGTTCATCCATGATGCTGCAAAAGACATTGCTTCATTCTTTATTATGTCAGTGATAGTTCATTTACACACACACACACACACACACACACATCTCACATCTTTACCTATTCCTCTCTCAATGGTCATTTAAGTTGCTTTCATGTCTTGGCTATTGTAGATGGTGCTGCAATGAACACTGCGGTGTGTGTATGCTTTAGAATTACAGTTTTCTCCACATATATGCCCAGGAATGGGATTGCAGCACCAGATTGTGACTCTATTTTTAGCTTTTTAAGGACCCTGCATACTGCTCTCCATAGTGGCTACACCAATTTACATTTCCCCCAGGAATATTCTCTGCTACTCAGAGGCAGCTATTTGGTTTCTGTTTTTAGGTAATTACCTCTGTATGTCTAAATACTATGCTTGCATTGCTATTTCTTGGTTTATCAACTTTAGACATTATCTCTTGACTTCCTGCTGTGAATGATAAGGATTTAGTCCATGGCACTCCTCTCTCAGTGGAAGTATCTTGTTATTTTTAGTTCCTCTAGTGACTACTGTTGTAACATGAAGTAATAGACTTAAATCTCTCTAGTTCCAGTGATTTTAAGCAACACCTTCTTGACGCCTCCCTTTATTAAAATCCTCAAACGCTTGCCTTTTCCTTAAACTCTTCTCTCCATGCTCTACTTCCCAATTTCTGACATTGTAATTTTTACTTTCCCATTGTCAAGGCTGGTAAGGTTTACATTCTGATATGCAACCATAGTTTGTTCCTCCATACTTCATCTACCTTGGATCTCGAAGGTAAAAATCTCCAGAGGAGGAGAGGAGAGAGGAGAGAGGTTTGGGAGCTAACCCTGACCTGAAGGGAACGCAGAAATAAGAGCTCTTCATTAAAGGAAGAAGTGGGAGCTGAGTCACCACCTGGGGGGCAGGATCTGCACAGGAAGGCTCTGTTCTGAGAACATCTCCACAGTACTCAGCATCTCTCCAAGTGTCACTGCAACCTGATGACTCTGGTCCATCCCCAGTAGCTCAGCCCTCATTTGACTTGTTCTGTATGGCTTATCCTCACTTCATAACATCCTGAGATACCAGTAAGCTCCCCACTGGAGCTTTAAAACTCATCAGGCAAAATCCCCTGCATTGGCCCTGGAATTTGAGGGGGTGTCAAGGTACCAGCCTCACACTCTCCACTGCCTACTTGGTTAGCCAGCCCCTCCTTTCCAGGCCTGCAGCTGATTCCTTTTCCTCCTCACCTCTCCATCTGCCTCTATCATTCCTACGAGATGGGGGGAGGCCATTCTCCATGGCATTCAGTTCAGTTCAGTTCAGTCGCTCAGTCGTGTCCGACTCTTTGCGACCCCATGAATCGCAGCACGCCAGGCCTCCCTGTTCATCACCATCTC